>JASANE010026588.1:0-138448 GCA_030248225.1 Trileptium ribeirensis
ACTAGACACGTGCGCAACCCTTCGGGCGGGGTCCGAACACACCCCGTGAAGCGCGCCTGCGGCCTGCTAAGCTGCGTAGCTTCTTGGGTCTGACCAAGAATAGGATTAAAATTTAATATTCACGGTTCACCCTTGAGGTTACGATAGCCGGGGTCGTATGGGCATGGTGTTAGGAAGTTGCGCCATGCAGCTGCGTCACCGGTTATTACACTTGTTCGTTCTCGTAGCATTGTTAGTTAATACCATATATCGATTAAATTCAGCATATAATACGAATTTTGATACGCCGGCGGCCCCATCGGAGCATCTTGTTATTGATATATACACTTATATATTGTTATACTACAATATATTATTTCATATTTGTATAAATATACTGCAATAATTGCGCATAATTATTTTATATTTCCGTTAGATATGTTGTGTGGTAACCTACACATATTTATTCCGAAACCACTTACCTTCCTTTCTAGAACAAGGCTAAATTAAACTGATTATCACCGGGTCTAATAATAGTTATGTTCATTCCTATCGCACACGATTGTAGCATTTACTTAAGTTACGCTGCACCAAATCAGCAGAATTATTACTAGATGCTGCGCTGAAGCCGCCGGTTGGTCGAGTTAACCTCAGTTTACATCGAGGATTTTCTTTATTTCTTTAACGCCTACTATCCACAAATGAATACAGCTCACATTGTGATCTTTTAACAGAGCTTGTCGATGATGACTGTTTGCACTTTGTTATTCGATCACTTTGCAAGATTCCTTCAGGAACCGAGCAACAGCTCCTAGATTGTTTAGTGGTTTCCGTACGCTGCTTTCACCCGGGTTCAATACCTGATATCGAATTAAAATTGTGAAGCATGGCACGATACGCAAATAAGTTCGGTCGGGTTAATATCTTTATACGAACGGCAATGAAACTGTAGAGTACTATTAATAATGTAATGTTGCATCGTGTATGAAAATTAATTATTATGCAGCGTGAACACATGAGCCAAATCTCATTAGTGTTTAACAGGTTATATTTTGTGATAACAAGATGGTTCTTTTAGGTTATGCGCACTCAGCCCGGAAACAGGTTGGGTTAAAGAAACGGCGTAAATTTTGCTACTATTCGATTCAGTGGGCAAAAGATCTCCATTAAAACGATATTTATGACAAAATATATATTTTTCGATTTTTATATTTACTCTTGCCTCCAAAAATTTTCAAAAACAATTTCTCAGTTAAATGTATAATTTTACTTACCATTCGAAACGCATTGATGTGCTCAGTCGAATGTTGACATAATAAGTTGAATTCATGGGTCACCGACACAGAATAAGCCTTAGGTTTTACTGAAAATGGCATATTTAATATCATTTTGCTCAGCTATTGTTCAAATTAGTATATAAAACATACTTTTATTTGCTTTTACTTAGGTCGGGCTCAGGTATAACAGAAAAGACATCAACAAAATTTTCGTAGATTTGGCGCTCAAATTTTAATCTGTCAGACTATCTTTCCTTGTACGAACGTTTATCTCGGCGACATTACTTTCACAGCGAGCCACCTGAGTTCAGGTCTAATGTTAAAATTTTGGCGAAAACGGTTCGGTTACCACAAAGCTACAAATGATAATCGCATGAAACTGGCTGATGGTAGACTGAAACATTGTGTTGTTTGACTCCTGCATCTGACCAGCGGGTATATTCGTAATAATGCAGAAGGAAACACGTAGCTTCAAACGCAATATAGAAAAAATTATCCAAATATCTCGATCGGTTAATGAATTATTAGTGTTGAAACAAAACCTCACGAATTACGCAGTATATATGATGTGAATATCCTAAATACTAACTATGTGATCTATTTTGTTAATTTTTATTAAAAGATCAAAAATTTATTTTTGATTTGAATATTTGAATATCTTGCTCATTTATATAATAAGCGTTGGGCGATTAAATGTGACTTCATTGAATTTGGTGCACTAATGATGTGTCTTTATTTTTGGTAATGAATGAACGGCGTTCGTTCGCTTACCTGGGAACATTACAGCTGATATTGTCAAGTCAAGTCAAGTAAATTTACTAGTAACTATATAACACGATTATGAATATATATAAGCATAGATAAATTTCACAATAAACTAGTAAATATATAGCTAACAGTCTGGGGAGGTACCTACCACCACGTACATCTGTTGCGATCATATTTTAATGATTTGCTGAGGTCTACCTGCATTAATAGTTTTTTTGAAAATTTTAACGTTTGCGGCTGCAACGAAAAGCTGTCCGCCCAATGTGTCGGGCGGATTATTCCACTGGCTAATTGTACGAATGGGGAATGCGTGGCTTAAAACATTGGTATTTATTTTTACTTTCGAAGTCTTAGAGAATGTCCACGTGTTCGCATTAAATTACGTAATTTTATTTAAAATGAAATTGGTATTGGTTTTCACAGAGCAGTTTGAAGTTTGTGCAAAGATCGAAACGCAACCTTCGTAGTTCGAGTGAATCAAGGCTTAGGAAATCTTACCGTGTTTTGTAGGGCGCGGGTGCCATTTTCGCAAGAGTATAAAAGCGCCTTTTAGAATACCGTTGAACACGTTCAAGCATATCTATGTCTCCTTGGTATACTGGAGAACATACTGGGCTGGAATATTCGAATAATGGCCGCACATAGGTAACATAAGCACGTAGTAAAATATCAATGTTACAAGTTACACAACAACGAAATAATACACTAGACATGCGATAATCCTTTGTAGTGATGTTTCTGCAATGTGTGTTAAATTTTAGGTCGCTTGTGGTTGTGACTCCGAGTTGTTTAATGTATTCTGTTTCTGGCACTATGTTTTCTAACAATGAATATCGGAAATGCTGATTGTTAGGATCGAGATGCAGCACTTAGCATTTTGTTGGGAAGATCGAAAGCTGCCACTTAGTTTCCCATTCTTCAATGCAGTTCAGTGCGCGCTGCAGTTGTAATGTTATGTTAACGCTGTTTTCGGGTAGCATAGCAGCGTATAGTTTTACATCATTTGCAAAAACTTTGATATTAATATTGGGATAGATGCTAACTGCGTCGATTAGATCATTAATATACAGCAGAAATAGTGTAGGGCCCAGAACGCTTCCTTGAGGTGCGCCTGAAATGACCATTTTCTCAGTGGAAAATGTATCGTTCATTTTTACGCGAAATTTCCTATTTATTAGAACGTTTTGTAACCATCACAAGCAGCAGACATAAATTCCTAGGCAGGATAGCTTTTCAACCAGTTTCGTGTGCGAAAGAGTGCCAAAGGATTTCGCAAAATCAATAGAAACAACATCTACAGTCGACCCTGTACCGAGGCGTGCAGCCCAGTCATATAAACTTTCGATTAGTTGGGTAGTTGTGGATCGTTTAGCTACAAAGGCATGTTGATGCGTTGATAGGAGATTCGAGCAACGTACAAAATTAACAAGACGCTCATTCAGTATTCGTTCCATGACCTTGCAACAATGAAAACCAAAGAGATTGGGCGATAGTTTAATGGCACAATTGGTTCGCCATTTTTAAATACTCCAATTACATCAGCACACCCCCTAATGTCTGACTATATACCATTTACAAAGGATTGTTCAAAAATATGTAATAGTGGGATGCTTATGGAGTCCATAAGTTCGCGAAGAAAATATCGCGAGAATTTGTCTGTAGAATGACTGTATTTGGGCTTGATCTCTTAGAGCGTTAAGTAAAATTCGTGCGGCGTGAATGATACCTCTGAAAGTTTTTGAAGGTTTTCAGCCTCAACGACGGGAATATTGCCATCAAATTCAGTGTAAATGCTTGCGAAAACATTTGCTAATATTTCGAACTTCGCGGTCTCGTCTGTGGCAAGACTCGGTCTCGTCTGTGCATTTTAAGGCGCTAATCACACCACTGGTGCCGTATCGATGTCTAACATAACTATACAGTGCTTGTGGATTATCTGAGCACAGTATATGTCTTTCTCTATTCTCTACGAATTTTGCTATTGCTTTTTGTATTGTTTGGCAATTGCTTTGTATGGCAGAAAACTCGTTTGTTTGTTTGCCCAGTTTCCAGAGCTGGGCCTTGTTCCGTAGAAGTATTTTGATGTGTATGGGGTAATATTTCCTTGGCATTCTGATACTTGTCTGTTTTTTTCGGCACAAATGATTCACATACGTACATACAACATGATATTGGAAATAGATTGAAAAATGATCAGAATTGGCAGTCTTCTGTACATTTAATGCATGTAGGTTGGAGTGGAGGGTTAATCAATATCAGATCAAGGGTATTGCTTTCCCTACTTTGGAATGATACTAGCTGTATAAGACTCGATTCATTTATTGTTTCAATAAATACTTTGGAATTTGGCATTAATACACTTTGATTTTTATTCCAATTGTATACCGACTCGATATATAATGAACATACGTTCATACATATATAGAGGAACAAATATGTACGTTTTTATGCCAAACATGTACAAGTAAGATGCTACATGCAGAAATGTATGTCAAGCAGTTTGCTTAGGTATAGTTGCTCAGTCTGGTTATTTCAAATGCGACATCCAACATTTTCGTAGCACCTAACAGGCAGAATCTATTCGACAGACGAATGCATATCGAAAAGCTAAAGTTGTGTCAAAATTTAGCGCCGCAGCGTTGCAATCTGAGTACACTACAGTTCTGTAAATAGTTGTTCATCCCAAATATTGAGCTAAACATCGGTGACAACTCACGAAAATTGTCTGGTTTAAGGTTAGCGCTTGTCATACACTTGAAACATCGCTAATGCTTCTTTTCAATTGCTGTAGTTCCTATTGAGTACATCACGATTCATCTCAAGAGACACAATAAAAAATAATTAACGCTTTTGAGATGTGACGATGAAAACAACATGCCTTGGAAATAGCGATGTTGTAGCAAAAAGAACTACAAAGAAACAAGTCAAAATTACGTTTCGTATAACTTAGATCTCAAGAGGACGTCTTGTTTACACTGACTAGGCCGGAAATAAATTCAATGTAATGTTGAAATATATAGTACAAGTTTCGTTGCGCAGTTGATATAAGAGCAACTGTAAAACCATTCATCCAAAGAAATGTAACAAATCATACAGAATAGATTATAAATAACATAAATAGATCATGCTAGGGAGCCTTAATAGAAGCGCGATCGAATCGTACGGTATCACCAGGCACGTTCATCTTTATATATAAACATAACCCCAAGAAACTTAATACTGTTCTTCGATCATCGTGGGATTGTTTAATCCAGAAGCTTCTCAAGTGCATGCCTGGTAAACCCGTCCATGTAAAATGACGCGATTTGAAAAAAAAACATTTACAACCATTCAGCTTGACGGAATCCAGTTTTGGAGGAAGCACCTGAACCTACCACAGCGTATCGAAGAAGCATTGCTACGATTTCCACCCAGCTCGTAGTCGTAATCATAGTTCTGGGGCTAAAATTCATAAAAGTGGATGGTGACCCTACTGCCAGCTAGCGACCTCTCTGTTCACGTTTTCACCAACTAGGTGCGTGGGCTCACTGCTGCACATTACAGTGATATAAATAAACAGAATTAAAGATAATATTTTGGAATGGATTTTGCATTTATTATACTAATGCTTGCTTTTGATTTACTTGAACAAACATTGGTAAGCTAATGTAGTTTAGCAGCTTAAAATACATAATGCTATTTATAATATTTCATCACTTACACTAAAAATATCCAACCTATGTATAACACACATACCCGAACGCTAAATCACATAGGTACCATAGTCTCAAACTTGCCATGGTATATATAATCAACAAAATATGAGTGTGAATATACTGATTTGTTTTGTTTTTTGGTGCCTCAAAACACAAAATATTAATATTTATATCGCCACTATATATTAATATTTCAACGAAGATTCAAAATGTGCTAAACCTTAATTGTAATAATAATGATATCAGCGAACCCTGCTATTAAACATTAATGACTATTAAGACTTGCATGAAATGTTCAACGCTGTTTCCTATTTATTTCGTCGTACTTAGTTTTCGAAACTTTTTGTAGATTATATATAAACATGCCATCTATATATATTTTGTCACAACTGTTTAACTGTTCAGTATCCGTAAAAAAATTTTATATGAATATGTCACTAAAGAATATTGTACTTTGTTTCAAAACGAAGTGCAATTGTGTCGTTTCGTGTTTCGCAAAACCATTCCAACAGTTGTTCTTTGGGGTATGACTCACCAGAACAGTCAACTTCCAATGTGATCAGTGGAAGAATGGCAATCATTAGTAGTAGTTAATATTCCTTATAGTTATCTACAAAAATTTAGATACGTACTCTTTTTATTTTGATAATTATTTACTAGGAAGCAAAAAATATTCTTTATACTTATCTATAAAAATTTAGATAATCACTCTTATTATTACCCTTCATGTGTGATGTGAAATAATGTAGGTGTCTCTGTAAACCTTAACTAAGTCACCAGGCCATCATTTCTGTTCTGGACAAAGATGTACACGACCATTAGCTTTGCCAATAAATCGGGTATCTGTTCAGACAGTTAATGCGTCAGCAGCAACATAAAAACACACATTACTTATCTCCAAAATACACAACAAGCGTGGGAACTAGATAATAGCTTCAACACCAACACACTAAATCAGTGTCTCCTGATATATTGCGTTTTAGTTAACACCAGCGTACTATTTGTTTTCGATTTTAGTCACGAAACCGGGACATTACTGTATGCCGCGCATACCCGATCATAGTAGCAACCCGGTGACCCAATTCGTGTAGTGTCTAGGTGACCAGGCCGCTTTTCAAACCATCCCGTTGACTGTATGACAATTGCGTGAACTTGTAAGAGAAACGGCTTTGGGAAACTGTTGAATATCAAACAGAACCCACTGCTTGGCGAAGTAAATTTGCGTTATCTGTGGGGTCTTATCCAACGACTACAATCTTTGACAAAAGTAACGAGTGTACAAGTGAGATGTAAGACGCTTTGGTGTTAGAACCAAGTTTGTTGTTAAATAATTTGTATATGAATTACAAATTGGATGTAGCACGCATGTGAAAAAAGCAGTGATAATGAACACATATATTTTGATGTCCGGAATTGTAAATCCTGCATGCAACCTAAAGCAGCCGATCACCTTTATCCCAGAATTCCCCTTCTGCGTGACTTCGTATTGCGAATTTACAACATTTGTCGTAGCAAAAACTCGTTTCACTAGCATTGCATCATGTACTAGATGATGAGGTAAAGAAAACGGCATGAAACGAGGTTCTGTAATGTTGAGGACAGGTTAGAAGAGAGTATTTTGGGCTTCTGAACTGAAGATCCAGTAAAAGAATTGCAGCGTGACGCGAACTGACTTTGTGACCCGGTTCCGCCTGTACACTAGACCAGGAGTTTCTAATAAAAGGTGGCACCTACAATCTCAGCGAGTGCAAAATTTTAGCTGATATATGGACACTATCAATTTTAAGCCTAAACACGTAACAAGTTTCTATTTTCAAACTTGAAATGCATGAAAGTATCGGGCACATCGGGAATCCTGTGGCGTTTCTGGCACTATCAAGCGTGCCGAAGTTCTAAACAGCGGAGATATTTATAACATGAATCTCATCTCGTGTTGTTATAATTTTTGGCAAGGCGAAAATTTCTTCTATATGAATAGAAATGCCTTGTAATTTACGAACAAATAATACTTTATATAAAAATTGTTCTAAAGCAGAAGCCAATTAAATATCTAACAATGTCTAGTAAACACTGGGAAAAAACCTCCTTCATAATGAGAAGTGATTGATTGGCGTAGAACATTGCCGTACTACATTTAAGACAGTAGACCATTCGAATCTTTCCAAAGTCAGTGTACGAGAGTAAATTGTATAACAATTCGTTACGAGCAGATGAATAACTTATTTTCGTGAAAATTACTTATCGCAGTTGCGTTTGCAGTGGAACAAAATAAGCTGACTAGAACGTAACGTTTATGGCAAATATAGCTTTTAATATTGGTGACGAGTTTTGATGTCTTGCGTATACGACATAATTTGTCTTCTTTATGAGTAAATAGTTTTGGTTGTGCTACGTTCCTTTCCCTTTTTAAGCATCGATACGAATATGTATCGCATAACTAATACGAAAAAAACATCGCCTAACATTGTATACAGTTCAATTATAGGTATTCAAGAACGTACTGCATTTTCCATGACAAGGTAGTTATTGGAATATTAAAATAAAGTCTGCTTAAATGTGAATCTATCGGCCGACGCAACGATGAAAACTAAACGATGCTTAACGATTAGAATACCAGATTGATGGGCGATGTTTGCCGACAATATCCATATCGAGTAGCATGCACAGCAGAGAAGAAGATGCTGATTGTGTATAAGTACAATTGAGTTATATAAATATAATTTATTCCCCCTTTTCACACATATCTTAAACAAAACGCAGATTCGGGTCAAAATAAGTTCGCAATTTCGCCGTTTTAATCAAAAACGTACAATGCTAGGACCAAATTTTCTCAGAATTACACACTGCTTCTGGGTTTACTTCATATGTCTGAAAGATTTCTGCCCAGATATATGTTTGCATGAGCCTGTGGGAAAACTTAATCTGAGCTACCATATATATTGCCGACTATATATACGTTTATCGCCACCATCCCTCAAGACCGTAGCCTTGACATATGTATTGCAAAAGTAACGAAATTAGCAACGTAGCACAGTAATGGTAGTTTGTAATCGAGGCATAAACAAATACATAGCGACAGGGAGTTGAAACGGAAGGGGCAGAAGCCAGGTATCCCTCGCCATGGGAAGTCATGAAGAACGCCCGATGGGTACCCCAACAGCTTCGCAAGCAAGGAAATAAAATTCAGAAATTTGAAAAGTAAAATTTTTCACACCTTAAATATAAATTCCTTTCACAACGGTTATTTAAAGGCTGGCAAAGTTTTGGACTGTTAGAATACAAAAGTTTGGTGCAAAATTTAGCTGCGGGCAGAAAATTTTTGAGCATAAATTACTATATTTAGTAGGCGACGCAAAGTCGTTTATAAGAGGGCACAAAATTTTTGCTTGCACCGCGCACCGCATACCGTTGCTACGCCACTTTGAAATTTATTTTGTTATGGCTGGTTACAATTTGTGCAGAGTAGAAATGCGAACCGAAACCGTCTCGACAAAAAGTTCCCAGTTCTGATTTACGTGGCTTAAAAGCCCGTCGTATTGAATATTCCGAAGGATCGGGCTCGACTGAAACCGTCTTTGACATAGAGTACAAATATAATTGAGAGTATGGTCGATTATTAACTCAGCTATTTAAACCTCTACCATAGCGTTAAAACCTTGTTCAGGCTTAATATATTGCATTGCTGAGCTAAACACTGCATACATGTAAGCAAAATTCGTCTGAAGCCATTGAGGTAAACAGATATCTAACTATAAGCCAAATGCGTTTGGAAACCAATAGATATAGCGCTGGGGATATATGTCACCATTTCTAATTCAGAATTGAACTCGTAGATATTGCGTAGCTATCCCGCGGTGTTTAACTCTGTTCAGTATTTGGATGCGTTTACCTCAACAACGGCAAACAGCTTCGTAAATTTTCACATTAAAATTGTATTCACGAGTTTCGATGGTTATTTTACGTACGCCCGCGGACATATTCTATAGTCGAAATAAATGTCTACTCGAAAGGCACATAGAATTTTGCTAGTGCTTTGCTTAAAATCTGAAATATCTTGGCACTGACAACGATTTTTTGTTTTAGTGTTCATTCGCGTTACTACGATTCGAATTTTGCTTCAAGCTGGTATACCCTTTTCCGATGAGCAGTATTATAATATTGTTACTCATACAGAAGAAACGAGCCATAGGAGAAGAGAAGAATTCCTATCTGCCGCACTCGGAGCATGCTAAATAGAGGAACAGCAAACGTGGCTTCCTGTATTTGACTAGTATAATTAAATTACTTTTAATTTTCTTTAAATCAATTTAATTTTTATTTAATAAAGGGACTCCGTGCATTTCAACAGTACTGAGCGAAGCTCCTTCTCAGCTTTACTGCATAAAGTAAACTGACATGCTTTGATTTAGTTGAACAGCCCAAATGTTTGTTCGTAGTTTGGTATGGTATTCAAACGTTTCACTCATGAGCATTGTTTAGGTGAGCCAAACTTGAACTATGAAACAGATCCTTGCGTGTAATGTTCCAAATAACTTTACCCGATACATGTTGTTGATGTACGAAATATATATACAAACGCAGTAGGCAGGATAGGAACAGCACAATAGATTCTATCGTACGCTCGTATTTACGCATAATTATAAATTTTTATTACCGGAAACTGCGTGACGAAATGAGCGGGCAGACGTGATATCACAGTGGCTAATCAATTTCAGCTAGGGCTGGCGAGCTTAGCGCCGCGCAATAGCGAGCATGGTTAGCTGCAAAACTCTCTACCTGCTTTCACCTATTCACCTTACTGATATTTGATGGCTGGTGGTTGCTTTCTTGACCATATTCGTTAAGTCGATATTAAAATATAATTTGTTGATTACGCAGTAAAGGAAATTGGATTGAAGTGTTAGTACACAAAATATTAGATATTACGAGTCTATAATTTTTTGAATTTTGAATTGAAGCATTTTCAACGAAATTAATGCTTGTTCATTAAAGTGAAAACGTTGACCGAACCTGCAAATATTTGTTTGCAGTAACATTAACAATTTCGCCAGTTCCTGTGTAAAATAGCTTGTTCATTCAGACAAATAGTTAATACGCAAAATACATTTGGTACAAGTTACATTTTTGTGCAAAATGCTCCATTGTACGTCCTGGTGTAAAAAATATATCTTTCAATTTATTTTCGCCACCAGTCGAATACGATTGTTGCGAAGCTAACAATATATAAGAACATGTTTACGAAACTTAAAATAAGAAAATGATCACTGGAAAACCAAATAAAGAAATTTTGATAGTCTATCAGTTTGCGCTGGAGACTGATACTATAGAACCTTCACGCGCTTTCCAATCAGGTTCATTACAAAACGTTTGACGCGCTTGTCTTAAATTTGAATTGTTTCACTCCCAGATGTGACCGATCGACATATCCCACATTATAAACTGTAGCGTTGAGGTTGGCGTTTGGTGTATGTTCACCCAGAGCGTTATTATTCGTCCATCTTTGTGAAGGTTCCTTAAGGAATCGAGCAATAGCTTTTATATAGCTCAGTAGTTTGCGTACCCCCGTTTCAATCGTATTACTTGGCTTCGATTGATACGCCGGCTTGATTTGGTCAAACGGTCCAGGATACGTAAATTAATTCGGGGATGGAGTAGTCAAGAGGGCGCTAACTATAATCTCGTTCTCCAGTCATTACATTTTACTGTGTTTTAACTCAGCTTATAATTCAGACTGTGCTCATTGAGATCAAGTTTGAAGTGGACTTAGTATGGCTGAGCGCTGAAGCTAAGCATGGCTGAGCAGGGCCTAATTTAAACCTGTAATTCTAACGTCTCCCTTATAGAGCGGCTTGGACCTTCCCGTGAGAAAGTTGAAGTCTAAGAAAGACCAATTAACAAATTATAAAACAAATTAAGAAATTATAAATCACTATCTACTTAATAAAATCAACTCTACATGAAGAAGAGATCATCCACATGATATGATACAGAAAATATTGAAAATTCGCTTGAATCGTTGACCTTTACTATGCACATGGCCAAAAGTAGCAAAAGGCATAGCTAGGTATCAACACTTTTGCTGTAAAATAGTACTGTGGGTTCTTCTTCTTTTCTATATAGCTGTGAATTTGGTACAAAAACATCGTATTTTATGTAGAATTACATGCACTAATGACCCAAAAGTAGTTGGGAATAAATTTTTTACATCCATATTAGCTTACTGAAAACAAATCATCTGTGATTTTCTATAGACTGCGTACAGCGAAATACTCTGCTAAACCCTCACCAAAAGATAACAATATGTTTGTAGTGTGAAAACTCATGTAAATCTTCTCTTCAAAAATAAAGTATGTTTTAGCATTGCAATGAGAGGTTCCGGAAGTCCCGGAGTTTTTGTTTATAAAGCCATTGATACAATACTACCCCCCGTCCCAGAATTTTGAAAATATTCCTCTAGATTTATAAACATTCCAACGCGAAGTCTTTTCTCAACATTCGTGCTAGTAAATTTCGACATTGTGCTGGTATACCTAGATTCATTCTAATTGATTTTAACCTGTGCATCTGTATCCTAGTCCTATGACCAAAGCAATTTATTACAAACCCAAATAACATGTATAGCAATGCAAATAAAAAGAAAATCGACACACAAACAGGAAATGCCCAAGAGGTTTTCGTCGTCCAACGCAGAATGAAATGAGTTCACAAACTATGTTCGCTTGTCACCGCAATGAGCGACGCCACGCAGAACAGTTTTATTGCGTTGTTGCATTCAAATATACTGTTAGAGACCGAACTTTTAAGTCATATAATCAATCAGGGTCGTGCTTGACATTGCGTGAAGGTGAGAAGTTTAAACTAAAAGGCACATTGCTTCTAAAAGCATAGTTCGGTAGCACGAGTATTCGCTTATTATCGTTTGGTGAAGTGTTAAATTCGCGTAGATAGTGTATTTACTAAGGTCGTAGCTGATAATATATTGTTGATGCATAAATATTGTTACATAAACTAGAGGTGACAAATAGCCATATTTCCAGACTCTGGTTCGGCTAAGCTTTTCAGATGTCATGGTAGACTTGGCTTTACAGTCCAGCTTTTAGCCTAAATTCTCACGTGTAACACAAACTACAATCACAAAGTACCGTTTTGCTTTGTAGTCTTTAAATGAAATCACATATATGTAGCTGGTGTAAATGTGTGGTGACAAACCTAATTCAACAACTGAAACTGAAAAAATCGACATTGACGTATTAAGGAGCTTTCAGGTTAGATCCACCTTTGAAATATCCAATTAGAGCAGTTCATATAGGGGAATCTTTTAGGTACCTTCAGTTATATATATTGTTCATTTGAAATATTAGTTGCAATAACTGTTTATCAGAAAACGTTTCATTTATTTTGGCGGAGCTACTTATGGTAAATGCCACTGAGATTATGCGTGTATTTGATAATTGCACTTCACCCTTTGTATTGGCGATCGTGAACGAGAAGTATTAATTCATATCTCGAAATTGTAATCTATTAACAATTTGGTTTGCAATTATCTGTATAACCTGTGCACGATTGCATAAATGGAAAAACATTAAATTATTTAAATCATAAAGTAGCATAAGACTTTATCTAATGATATTATTTAGTCATCTTCTGTTTACACCTATATTAAAATTTATTGTCAAATTTAATTCATAATTTTAACGAATTCCAGGACTTTTCCAGCTATACAAGTGTCGGGTACATCAGATGAGATTTTTGTTAACAATAATTAACATTTAGTAGATACTTATAACATCACTTATGGACACCAAATATTTTAATATACAATTGTAGCAGGCAAACCCTTTTAAAGCTATGCTGGTTGTGTTACAGAGATATCTATAATAAGTTTACTTTTGGATCGTCCGACAATTAAATAATTTCAAATATTTATATCTACCTCAGGACTTAAGGTCCAACAGGGAAACTATCCAGTTTTGCACCATCGTTTGTCTTTCTCGAACAAAAACCAGTAACAGTAATTAATTGCTGCTTTATCAATAGAGCCAACGTTTTACCAATATCCTTACAATTTCTATAGCAATTACAAAATGAAAGTAATCTATAGTAACATAATAAATAGGTTTCGCTTTTTTACCCATTTCTGTGAACCATTTAGGTGTCATCTAGCATCTTCAATATAACGTTTGCCAGTATTTTACTAATCGGCTCTTTCAGGTGATAACTACATAAAATATATGCGTTATTTTACATGGATAAAATCCTTTGACGCCGAAGCAGAGATTGTGGATGCTAAAGACTACCTTCAACTAAATGCGAATGGCAGTCATAACTTAAATTGTTAAATGCTTCAGGGCCAGCACAGTCTATTGATATTATAAAGTTTTGGCGTTTTACAAAGAGTATATATGTGGTGTTCGAGCGATTAAGAACAGTGCGGCTTTGCAAAGAGACCGCTGTATCGCTATCATTTCAATGTGGGTCTATTATTATTCCAACTCATAAAATAAAAATGAAAATCCTCTAAATGAAAACGTACTGTCAGAATCACAGCACGAGCCTCAGTTTGTTAGCCAGATTACAAAGCTGTTACGTGGATCACGCGTCACTTTTACGCCGTATGGACTATGTGTACCATTTTATGGCACAACGTTTGCTAATCAATAAGGGCGGTGTATGTACTGTCAAGATAAATTTGTGTCGGACTCATGTCCAGTCAATGTACAAAAACACACTTCATTAGATTTCGATAGTGATTATAAAAATAAAATTACCTATTTTATAAGAACCATTTGAAATTTCAGTGCTATACTTTCAGTATTAATGTATACCATACTTGTGGAATATTTCATGTGGAGGTAACACAGCCTTCTGGCATGCGTTGAGAATTTTCGGATACCTATCCCTCATAGAATAACATACAATGGATACCGCCAACTTTCGGCTCAGGCATGCTAAATAATTTATTGACGGCTAAGTCACTTATTTCAAACCTACAAGCAACTGGACAGCTGATGCATTTGACTCGACAAACCGTTAGAGTATTATTCTTTTTTGGGTCCATAAAGTCGAAATCATTATTGCACGGATTTATTTGCAGACGCAAGTCGTAACAGAAATATCCGTACTGTTTTAACTCACAAGTTATGATGCTCATAGCTTTACAAAATATCACAAATACCACAACACACGAAATTTACACGTTATCAATACAGCACCGGGGTTTTGTACATTGTTCCAAATAATGTTTGTATATAGCGTTTCGATAAATGCATACAAACGTCTCCAGTTATAGCCAAAAACACGCTACATTATAATAGCTTTTGCCTGAACAAAAATTTATAAGTGTAATTAAAAACGCAGAATGAAATTGTCGCCGCTTTGGTTGAGATCATTCCTGATTCAAAGAGGGTGCTATTAGCTGTTATTGGTTGCACGTGCAATTACGGTAATACAATAGCTGTGGCTGAGATTAACGAATAAAAGCATACATTTTTAAATTATATTTCATTTAAAAACATTTGCAAATATAGGTACCGTATCGAATTTTGTTTATACTTAGTTGAGTTTGCAATATGAGCCAACGGCAAGTCCAAATCGAACGTACAATATATTATCGGAACACAGCTATCCAAAGTGTCACAGATCGAAAATAGTGGCTAATAACCTCTCTATATTGTTTGAGACCCAGACAAACGATGCTTTTTCAACTTAAGTTTTTGCTTATAGATAATAACTCGCCTTGCTACTTTCAGACGACAGCAGGAATAGTGATGCCTTTCTTTTAGATAAGCGATAGTATATTCAGTTCACTTCTGGAGTTTTTAAGCATGAAAACAAAAACCACTGATGCAGCGAAGCACAAAACGTTAACCGTTCACTTAATGAAAAAATATATAAAATAATGGTTTTCGGTCTACTGTCGACAATCATTACTGAAAATACAGTTATGAAACCATAACGACTACAACAGGGTTGGAGAGTAAATGCTTTGCGTTTATAGTGTCTTTATAGTGTTTTATGTCCCGTCAGATATATCTCTTCCTCTACTATTGTTTGGAAATTGAGTCAAAATCTTAAGCTTTGCGTTGTTATATAACAACCAGGGGCATACAGATGTGGGTAGGGGGCACGTGCCCCCTCCTCTCCTTCCCGACAGATCATCGGAGCGCTCTTAGGCATCACCCGACCCAACAGTTTCGCATGCAAGCAAATACAATTCCAAATTATGAAATGTAAAAAAATTTCACACCTTAAGGACGAAATCCTTTCACAAAGATTATTTGAATCTTGTCAAAAATTTGAAATGGCAGAATACAAAGATTGGTGACGCCTTAAACGCGAACGCAACTAAATGTTTTTGGTCTTGCGGCAGATCAGGAGATACGGTGACAATTTCGCCGCTTCTGTTTGATGTATTTAGGATATGTCCAATATACTCCTCTGGTTTTTTGACGGTTAATATTTTCCAACTCTGCGTTCAGTCATTTTATGCACTTTTAATTATAAAGGACCCAGAGGCGGCATTCCGCTTACTAAATATACTTCCCTGAACTTCTGAGAGTATTGTAGATTGATACGTTTTTAGACTTCCTTATGACAGCATATATGTAGTACAATTGTTTCTTAGTTGTTATAGGATAAGTTAACTCTACTTATCAAGTACATTAAGTATATGCCAAAATACAGTAAATGTTTTATACAGCGTTCTATTGGTTTTGTCTTTGGTTTTGGACGGAATTTCGTGGTAGGATTGGGACAGGGTTCGGTAACTCAACATCAGTACAAGAAAGGGTTAGTCGCGCCTTGAGTTTACCGCCAGGTTGTTCATAAAATTATACATCATTCTGCCGGTATTGTGCTTTATTCCGCGTTACACTCGGCGTAATGCCAGGCATGTCGTACCAACCCGATAATCCACCTGTGGTTGTAAGAGGTGTAATAAGTGCTAAAATCAATTCTAAAATGTTCCGCCTTAAGTAGAAGTCAGTTCCACACAAACTGTGCCACCTGTATAACTGCTGTAGCAACTGTGTCACTTTTATAACAACTGCTACAGAATCTTTTGCTAACTGCATAAATGAAATGGAGAATGAAAGTTACTTTTACTAACTTGGTAAAATATACATCGTTGCAATATACTTGTTTACCGGCAGTAGTTTCTTCTCTGGCATTATGTATGGGCTGTCTTGTTAAGATGTTTGTTAAGTTTTAGTAAAACGTGTCCTATTGAGATGGCGTAGCCTACCGGTCTTTCTGTTAAGCAAGAGGTGTCCCGGGTGCTGGGGGTGATGATGTACCGCTTGAATGCAGAACTAATCTCCGGGTTTATTCGACTTCAAATTTTATATCAGTGGCTTGAATTTATTTTAAATGTTGAGGGAATGCGGATTATGGACGAAGAGGAACTGCGATTTAAATATATTCAGAAGGCGCAGTTCTTCATAGGGTACGTTAATGGGAGCGATGGTTGCATCGAAGTTAGGGATTGCAAATTGCTTATGAACATGCGAGAGCAACAAATACATCGACGCCTATCGAATCGCTAAAATTTAATACGTCTCACTGCGACGGCATTTTTTTCATTTCTTCAAATTTACGAATTGCGCTCCAGATTCTTCTTACCTGTTTAAATATCGGTGATCAGCTGTGAAAATCCTTCAACAAATTGAAACTGATTCTGACGTACCTGCTAGTTGCACCTATACTCAAATCAGCATGGAGCACGATACGTTAGAGCTTATTGATGTCGAAAAAATTATCAATAATCTGGCGACAAAACAGCCCGAGAAATACATCCCTACGACAACTTTTTTATTTTTATTCCAGCAACAAAAGAATATTTGTGATTCTTATTTTATTTGCCGAATGCTGCTCAGATGTTCACATTGTAATCGCGTCATAAGACGCAAACATCGGGCTACAATTGATAAAGTTGCTAAAAAATAATTTTCGAATAACTTTCGTTGCAGTAATCTTTTGCTGTCCTAGAGTATCGCACGCAAACTTTTTGCTTGCACCCGATCACCTCATATTATCATAGCTACGGAACTGATAATACGTCGAGAAATTCAAGACAGTGATGTTTTATTTTTTAAAATACCGCGTTTTTATAATCGCGCGTTCGACATTCCGGCCACTGGTGATTGTTACATTTCTAGGCAATGAAGCAACAGCAAAAGCTGATGCAGTTGTTTTTCAATGAGGGATACCCTGCAATGATGCCAAATTTTAGCTAACCTTCCTTTGTCAATTTAGTTCACAGTCTCAAAACCGGCGATAGCGTGCAAAGTCACGCTTTTCCCCTATATACTTGCGATATTTTCAAATATACGCAAAGACCAACTCTGTTTCAACACCATTGAGCCTTACATGCCTTCACCAAACCGAAATACTGATAGTGATGGTGTGCAACAAACATCCCAATGGGCACGCACATGCCACGTGCCTCACCATGGCTAGGCCCCTGAATAACGGCCAATAGTTAATGAAACTAGTTGAGGAAGTAATGCTTAAATTTTTAAGAATTGTAGTGCTGTGCCTGTCGGCAATGTTTCAGTTTCCTTCCGGCAGTGCGTCATATGATTTCATTATTTTTGGGATCGGCTTTATCTGCGAACATAATATCCCGGTTACAAAATAGCGCAAATCAGATAGCTTATGGCAAACAATCGTTGAAATTATAGTTCTACGATACATAAAGGGTGACCCTGAATTAGAATGGATTCCTAGCTTACTTGCAGAGGCTGTTTAAATACGTTTTGCTTAGGGAAGTTGAAACACACACCAAGATTTGTGATAGGCTAGGTGGTATTTCAATTACGATGAGGGTTCGATTGGACAACTGTATTCGATTGGGTCTACCCACCTCAGAACTGGAAAGGTTCCGACCAACCTTTCCATAAATCCTGGTGTTAATATTATAGTGTAGGGAAGTGTCATGATCTTCTCTTCGATTATGCGGTCTCGCTACACAGGGTGAAAATGTCATGCGTCGACTTGTGACGCTCGACATCAAGTGTGTAACGCAGGTGTCATTGTTAAAAGTCCTATTATAAATTATAAATTGGGGGAGTATTATTTGGTGTATTTGCATGCAGTGTTTCTTGGAAAATTGTGCAAGCTCATACTATTTTGCATCGCAACAGTCACAAGGTCAAATGTTCGAAAAATCTATATATATCAGATTGCAATCGTGGACATAATCGTATGCTGTAGTTCATTAGCTTTTATATTGCTGTGGCGAATTTCACGCAGTATATGTTTGAGGTGGAGCTGAAATAACACAAATTCAGATGTGATAACTTGTTAATTTAAACCGCCAAGTTGGCTTCCAGTAGATTAGTCAACCTTTTCTGCATTTCTCCAAATATTTTTGGCGCCACAAGCTTTTGTGGAACCCAGTTTTTTCACTTGCTTTTGTTGACTGTCGCAAAGACATAAAAACTGCTAACAGTTATATGCTTACTACATCATGATTCCATGTTCGATTCCAGTTAGATTCCATGTATACTTTTTAAAATATGCTTTAAGCTGTTCACCTTCAAAAGAACAAGTTTTGAAGCAATATTTTATCAGATGGTATATTTAGTTTGTTTAGTTCTATTTTTGGCATAATTTACGATTTTCCTGCCAAAACAAATTTCTACGGCATCCTGGATTTACAGCAGAAGATGTCAAGAAATTATTTGCACATGTTAATTCTTTCGCGCCAGAACAGATTGCCTTATTGTGCAATATTTCAGCGCCAAGAATTGAGCGTTCATTATATAATTATGAGCAGACAACGGAGCTCTAGAATGTGGTACACGGTTTACAAGGAACCTCTCAAATCAAGCAAATAAATACGCGCATTGAAGCATATCCATACTCGCGTTAGAATACCCATAATTAGCTGGAAAGAGTAAAATGACAACAAATAAATATCGTTACAAAGCGACTTAGCAACAAAACATTGCTTAGTGATCTCACAATATTATAACTTCTAGCGAAAGCATCGGTTGTGCTACTTAGAATAACATCTCGAACTACCAACTTTCAAGCGGGTCCATAGTGCAGTGGTTAGAACGCCTGTTGCGCATGCTGAAGGTCCAACTTTCTATTCCCGTTGGGTGTGATTAAACTATATGTAGGTTGTGTCGTCCTCTATATAATAACCCTAAAAATAAGCTTTACACCAAGCCATAGTATATGCTATAGTAAGCCCTAGACTAAATTGGGGGCTGCCTCTTTGGAACACGTGTATTAAATTGCTGTTTTAAGAATATAATGCTACTCCGTCTGCTTGATTTAGTTTAATATTTACATACAAAAAACTTAGAAGGCAAAGACCGTGCTCTTTCCGTAATTCGGATATTATTGCGACGCCAGTGACTCCAGCAAAAATTGCAGATTTAGGCGCAGAAAACAACAAAACTCTTTAATGTTGCAAAACTTTTTGACTGAGAATTATGTCACAGTATGACAGATATTGCTTGCAAATTAACAGATCCTTGTAGCATTCAGTTGAGAATGTATACCGTGGTTGAAATTTAAATAAAGATGTTCTACAGGTTGATATGCGTTGAAGCGTTGAAATACTTGTTGAACTCAGCACAAGCGTCGAGCACTGACTTTGCGCGATTTTGTGTCAATTAGATCAAAATCGTAAATTTTCAATATACTGCTCAGGAAGTTAATTCTCAGTCAGACATATGCCAGACATATAATTAAACTGGTTAGAAATATGATATTACGACCCATTTCAAATTGAACGATGAGAAGTAAGCTCGAAAAACCAGAAAATATTATTTGGTGGTCAACCGTTGAGCATGAGAATGCCACTTATCTTCTCGTTAAATATAATGAAATTTGATCAACAATGATTTGAATTAGAGAAAGCTGATTTAGACTTCAAATTTTGCGCGTCGTGCTTTCATTTTTAGCTTAATAAGATATTGAATTGCTTTCATATGTAGGAAATCAATTTTATAACAGTAGATCTCCCCAACGAAGCGTCATTACAGAGATTGTGACAAACTGCAAAGATTTCTGCACTGTAATATGATCATAACAGCTGGATTTGAAAAAATTATCCTTTTTCTAGGTAAACGTAACGGATATAATATAGTATGCTATAAACAGTGCTGATGTAAATTGAAATATTGTCTATTCAATCAGCGTCGTCGCATAAGAGGTGGGCGGAGTGGAGCCTCTTATACGTTTCACTGACAAACGTAGAAAAATTAACGTATGGGGTTGTAATAAAATGAATGTAAACGATGGACCTCTTCCGCCTATGTCCCAGCCGCCTCCACTTCTGAAGAGCTTGCGACGCCCCTATATTCAGTAGTTTGATTGGCCAAGGTGCGCGGCTCAAACCTTAATGATTTAGTGTTTGCAAAATTTCCGATTAAACCAAAAATATTTTATATGTGCATTTAACCACGGACGGTAAAGGAATCAAGTTTAAAAAGTTAAATTTCTGTACGCGTTTTTTGTTTAAGATGTTTACGCACTGTTGACAAAAGAATGTCACTTATCAGTGTTTAGTTTGTTCGGATATGCATGGACAACTTAGTTTTCGTAAGCCATGTCCACCCTGTGTTGGCACCAAAGGTGTAGGGAAACAAAAAACTCTTGTGGAAAATTGGCACAACTTTTGGAACATTTTAAGAAAAATTACGAATAAATTAGAAAAAAATTGTAGTGCAATTGGGCAAATTAAAAATTTCCTAAAATTTCAAAAAAAATACGTAAAGCGTAACCCCACCTCTAACAGGAAATATCTATTACCACCATACACGACGGATCTTGGATAGCTATGAATTTGCTATCTAGAGTGTAAGCAAGAGTCTTGAAAGGTTCCAAAATTGAATGGCATGCAAACTAAATACAGTTTATTATGTCTTGTTGAGTTTACTTTGTAGTAAGCTTAAGAACAAATTCGTTTAGAAGCTACATTTCCTCAATTTGATCTATTAACATTAATTTATTATGCATTCTTAAACGAATCTACGCTTAGGAATTTAAATATTTTGTTGCAATTTTAAATTATATATCCCAAACGCTGATGTAAAATAATGCAATGGTCAAGTTAAGAACTTTAGTACAACAATCTTTCAAATGATCACATACTTTGTAAAGCGCTACGCTAAGCTCGTCCGACGGTTTTAACCCAATTGCATTCAGTTTTAGGAGGAAGACTAAAGGTGAATGCGTTTCTGGTGCGTTACACCAGACATATTATATAACAAATTATTGTCTAAGGACGTTAAATTGCTACTGTCACTAAATATCTGGGGATACGTACTTCGACAATTAAAGCTAACAACACCAATAAATCCAGCAAAATGGGACCTCAACAAACCGGCACAACAAATGGTTCAAAAGAAAAACAAGTACGAACGCACGGCTCCCAGGGTTCAAAACAATCAACTGCTCAACGTCGCTCTATCCAAAATCCTGCAGCGCAGCTCAACACATCTGCAACCTCGATCACTACAAAGCCTGTTGGTTCAACCCTTTGCTGCGAATGTCAACGCGAGGGTGGAGACGACTGTTTCGCATGTGATAGCTGCGATGGGTGGATACACTACTCATGCACTGGTCTTAACGCACAAATCATTGCCACAATACAAGGAAATTCCTTTGTGCAAGTAGTTTGTAGCAGCTGTCAAAACATTTCACGGCGGACAACCCCTGTGGCTGCCGAACCGGACACCATTAATGCTCGTTTTAGCGCCATGCAAGCGCAAATGAATGAAATCACGTCATCAATTGCTGCGATTAAACACTCTTTAAATCCCGCAACTCAAACGGACAATGCCTCCACCATTGAACAATCACAACCGCTGTCTTTCGCAGAAGTTGTGGCAAGAAACATTGCTGATAGAACAAATTTCGGTCCCAATATCAATACAGCTGAGGGAGACCCACATCGCCGATGTCTGGTTATTAAGGGACTCACAGAAATTGATCACGATCACGACCTCAAAACAGCCACTGAAATTGTCCAGTATTTGGACCAGAGTGCTGCTGTGGAATCAGTCTTCAGAATGGGGACAATTGAATCGAAAAGGCAGCGACCTGAATCAGTTTCTAATTCAAAAAATTCAATTCCTCGACTGCTTAAAGTAAGATTGTACTCCTCTACCGTGGTGAAGTCTGTGCTGCGTGAAGCCCACAATCTGAAAAGCAGCGAACAGTGGAAAGGAATTTTTCTCCGGCGTTCAATGACAACCGAAGAGCGAATTCGTCTATCACTATTGTACAAAAAGGCTCAGAGTCTGAATTCCGAACTCAATAATGATCCCCGAAATCGCACCAAATATGTCGTTTTGAACGAAAAACTGTTTGTGTATAAGGGATGTTTTATGAATGACAACAACCTCGTTGGTGGCAAAAGGTATCCGGTAGAATATTCGTTTGAAGGAGTTGGTAGAAACATTTCAGTTAACGTAAACAGCTGTATGGCGGAGTCAAACCATTATTCTAGTTCGGAAAACTAGATATGGGGGCGAGTCGTACGCGTACAAATGCTTCTCCAATACCCTGCAAACTAGCTAATGCGCGAAGCTTAGCAAATAAAGTAACAATATTGGAGTGCCTTCTTAACAGTAGAAACTTTAAAATAATTGCTTTCTGTGAAACATGGTTACACGACGAATTTACAAACTCAATGATTAACTGTCCAGAGTTTTTAGTGTTCCGCAAAGATAGGGCAAAATCCCGTGGAGGAGGAGTTGCCATCTTTGTTCATTACTCTGTGAAATCATTGCCTGTTAATTGTTCTAACATAAATTTAGAGATTATATGCGTAGACTTGTATATACCAAATAAGCATAGATTAATATGTGTTTACAGACCTCCTAATAGCACTCTTGAATATACAGCAGATCTAATTGATCAGATGAACGAGCTTTGCCAAGTGAACTGCCCAATAACTCTATTGGGCGACTTCAATTTTCCTGAAATAAACTGGAGCTCGCTAACATGGCCTAGCTATGGCCAAGCTGCTATGTTTGCAGAATTTGCTATGGAAAAAGGTTTTACTCAATTGGTTCAGTTTACTACGCGGCGCGCAAACACGCTCGACTTAGTCTTAACAAATTCATTGTTGAATGTTAGCAATGTCTCACAAGGCGATATGTTTTCCGATCACATATCTATTGATTTCTATATTGTAGGTAATGCGACTGGTGAATCTAGGTCTTGTGTTGATATATATTATGACTATAGAAATGCTGATTACTCTGTTATTTCAGATCATCTGTCTCAGTATAATTGGGATTATATGTTTTATTCAGTGTTCAATGTGGAAAAGAAATGGTGTTTATTTTGGTCGGTAATTGTAGATGTTATTGAAACTTTTGTTCCAAAGAAAGTTAAAAAGCCCAAATTTAAGTACCCGTCTCACATTAGAAAAATGTTAAATCATAAAAATAAACTTTGGCATTTAGCCAAAAAGACACACAATTTTCACGAATATAAACTATTTAGCAAAAAATGCGTGAAAGTTATTGATAAATTCAAAAAATACCAAGAAAACCGTGTTATCAATAATTCTAATAGGAATTCAATTTTTAACTACGTAAATAGCAAATTGTACCGTAAAAGTACTGTAATGGCTCTGAAAGCACCTAACGGTACTCTTTGTGCCGATAACTCCACGTGCTGTGAAATTATGGCTGAAGCTTTTGCTTCTGTTTTTGTTTCTGATAACGACTCAGTAACTTGTGATGTTCATCCTGTGACCGAAAGCAAAATTTCATGGGTTTCTTTTAGCCCGCAAGTGGTATGGAAGGCATTGCATAAGCTCAAACCTAAGCATAGCAATACTCCTGATGGATTTAGTCAGTTTCTCTTAAAACAACTAAAAGATGCGATATCACTACCGCTTTCACATATTTTCGAACAATCATTTGTGCAGGGCGTTTTACCAAAAGCATGGTTACAATCTAACGTTGTGCCAGTATATAAAAAAGGAGATTCATGTGAACCTTTGAACTATCGTCCTATTTCTTTATTGTCTTGTTGTTGTAAAGTAATGGAAACCATAATATGTGATTCTCTCAAATCATATTTGCAAGAAAACAGCTTGATATCACCTGAGCAACATGGCTTTGTGTCCAAAAAATCCACTTGTACTCAACTATTGGAAACTGTACATGAGTGGTCGTTTGCTCTGGATTCTAAAAAGGATGTGGATATAGTATATATTGACTTTGCAAAAGCGTTTGATACTGTATCTCATGTTAAATTAATCCATAAGCTGCCTTCTTTTGGTATTACTGGGACGCTACTAAGATGGTTAAAAGCATTTCTAAATGACAGACAATTGCGAGTGAAACTTGACAACACTTTGTCTCAACCACGAAATGTGATATCTGGTGTACCGCAAGGTAGCGTTCTCGGCCCCATTTTATTTTTGTTATATATTAATGATGTAACATCTTGTTTAAGCAATGTTTCATTTAAAGTATTTGCTGATGATGTTAAAATATATATTACCTTTGATAAGAACGATAACTGTTCTCAGGTATCAATGCAAAACGCACTTAACCTACTGTCGAAATGGTCTTCCAATTGGCAGCTTGCCATATCACCATCAAAGTGTGGAGTTTTGCATCTTGGTAAAAATAATCCAAAAGTACACTATAGTATAAATGGCATTGACTTGCCCACTTTGTATCAAGTAAAAGATTTGGGTGTAATAGTTAATTACGATCTAAACTTTAAATCTCATATAAATGCAATCATTTCCAAGGCGTATCGTATTACTAACATGTTATTTCGTTGTTTTATAAACTGCGACCCACATGCCTTACTGCTTTGTTATATATCCTATGTTCGACCCCTTTTGGAATATTCATCGTCAGTCTGGTCACCCACATCCCTAATGGAGATAGACAAAATTGAACGCGTGCAGAGATATTTTACTCGAAGACTAAATTATAGAAACAACGGTGCTCCTATAAGTTACAAAGAACGCCTAAGACGTTACAACCTTGAACCATTAGAGTTGCGGCGTCTGCGAGCTGACCTCTGCATGATTTATAAATGTCTGAACGGAGATGTAAATGCTTGTCAAAACCTTTTCATGCTCTCGCAAAATACCAGTACACGAGGAAACGGTAAAAAACTGGTAAAACGTAAGTGGAACACCAATACAGCAAGAAATAACTTTGTTCTACGGCATGTTGATATATGGAACTGTTTACCTAGCTCAGTCGTATGTTCAGCGAATTTAAGAACTTTTAAGAATCATTTGGAAAAGGACATCAACTTGAATCGATATCTCTACTATAACCGGAACTTAGGTTAGATGTAAGAGTAGGACTCGTCCCCCTTTCTAACCTTTTTATTGAATATTCTTGGTTGCTGCATATTCACACTTCAAATATATCTTCGACTATTTCGTTGTGCCATGTATATCTGTATGCACGTAATCTTGATGTTCAATAAACTTTGACTTTGACTTTGACTTTGACTAAATCGATAGGTAATGGTAATTGATGTTTACAATTTAACACAAAAAATAATTTGCGCAAACAGAAGACTGTATGGTTGGGCAGCTCATTTGTCATTGCCTTTTAGTGCGACAATGTCGAATAAATATGATTTTACCGCCTTCTCTAGGTTTTTAAAAATGTAGGGTTGCATAGCATTTAGATTAGAACATCAGAAAATGACAGGGGCGGAAGTCGTCTGTACTCTAAACTACTCAGCGGCAGTGCACACTGTGATATTGATTGTATTAATGTGCACCCTAATTATACCTATACACGCTGATACATAACGCCGCCAACGAGAAGTCTCTAGCAACATACATGTAATAATGCGGTGACATAACTTCAAACACAACATGGTAGTTCAAGACATCAAAAAATGTCGACAAAGGTCAGATTGAAACTCATGATGTTAGTATTTATCGGCGTCTGTTGCAATCGCTTATATACTCATCCAGTAAGTTCTGCAATTTCAAGCTCAGAAATAAACCACCTTATTACGCTGAGACTTCAAGGTGTCTCTGGTAATATTCGCGAATAAATAATGTCGTAGTCATAGCGCTGTAGTTGCACTTCCGCCTAACGAAGAACCTACATAGATGAAGCTATTGTAGCCAATAATATCTAAATTTACGATGAACACCTTAGAAACACTACGGACTGATAGGCAGAAAACAATTGTGTTTGGATTTCCGAAATTTAATATACCGGATTACAAGCAGTGGCATCAGCTGTTGGTCCACCCAAGGATTTATTTCAAATCATATCTAAACACTATAAAAAGGGTGTATTACAGTATTAAGAACAATCTGGATGCAAGCAAACAGTTATATTCTTGCCACGTGTTTAGATGCAAAGTTGCAGAAACATGCTCTTTTGAATGTAAACATCAACAAAAAACCGCCAAGTTTATTCACTCCTGATAGGATCGACGAAAAATGTAATATCATCGAACAAATTTCGCAATCTATGGTATACATGCAATTTGAGTTCCCCTAAATGCATATTACAAGAAACATTTCTGTTCCGAAAAAGTCACTTGTGTGCGAACAGTCCTAATTTAACTAACCTTTTCCTCCATTAGGGCCAATTTTTCCAAATGCACCTGGTTTGCCTTCTGGCCCCTTTTCTCCCAGGGGCCCCCGTGGTCCTTGAGCTCCGGGTTGTCCTGGATCGCCTTGCGGGGCAGCGATTGGCGTTATTTTACCGTCTGCGCCCTAAAGTAAATAGCGTTACTAAATAATTACACAAATTATAATGTCTTTCGGAACGATTTGCCACTTTCAGTACGACAAATATTCTTGCTTGAGCCAAATATAGTTTAATTCAGTTAATACAGTTTAATTTAATACCTAAAGTTGGCAACATTTTATGAGTCCGTGTCCAAATCTAAGTTATAAATCCAACACCTCTCATGTTTATTAAAAGAAATGGAATATCGATTTTTTTTTCATATACTTCTCCAAGCTTGTTTCAATTGTATTACTTGGTCGTTTGAATTTATTACTTCGTAGTATGTTATCTTTATTCTGAGTTGAATCAGCTTATTTAGATAAGCTACCACAACGGGCAACTTTTGAAACCACAATAATAATGTTCACATCAATGGTGGCAAACAGACGCCGGATGCGTACTGATTTACTTTGCTAAGGTGTTACAAATAGTATATTAACATTCTATGAACTGTTAAGGGCATTCAGCGTTGCATTAACACTAGCCAACTGAACATATTTTAAATGTTTAGCGTCATAAATGTGGCAAAATAGCTGATGATGTTCGAAATCAAGTATAATTTCACCGTATCAGCGTATTTCACTTTAGACTTTATCTTCTTCGATAAAAAGCTGTTACTATAATGATAAATACTGCAGGCATATGTTGGTTAAAATAAGGAAATGATAACGTTTGTGTTCAGCTATTAATAGGATTAACAGCAACTTCAGCAAAGGTTCACATATGGGGCCAGGTTCAATGTGTTCTGCTGATATACACATAGTGTCGAGCCCAATATAAAGACACATTTAGCAGCTTAGATTCGCTCCAAGGAAATTTTACACAATCTCAATTTCGCGCATCACAGCGGAGGTATGCGCATGCAAGAAATTTGATCCCTCGAGTACCCGCGAAACTTGAAAGCTTATCCACCGCAACAAGCGCGGACCCGAGAGCTCAGAGAATTAATTTTGTCAGGGCAACAAATATATACCGAACATCTATACTCATTATAACAGGGTATGCGGAAGTTCATCATTACTGATTTTAAACTATCTTTTGCGTTTAGCTTCGTAATAGTTAATTCTTTGCCTCTCAGATTCGCCGCCCAAGCTAAGCGAAGAAATTTATCCACTTCCATAGCCTGCATTTGTACCACCCAATCAGTAAGCCTATACAAAAAATTTCCTGCTTATTGTGAAGTTTGTCACATCCTATACATAATGTTTGTTACAGCACTGATTGCACAAGCTGCTTATTTTTCGGACGTATACTTACACAGTATTTCGGATAGCACCCACTAAAGAAATGAGCCATCCACTTTTAAAACCAAGCTCAGTAAAGGAACGGTTAAGTGATTTCGATTACAGCGTCCACAACGTAATAAAGGCAACCACAAAGTAGCTACTTAACAGAATCACCTAGTAATTTTGATAACGGGTGTGGAAAAGAACGAGTATGCTTTCAAGGCATTGCTCAATACACGGGAAGACTATGCCCTTCTGATAGTGCGAAATATACGGTGCCACCTGGTCATTTCGATAATAACACTTGCTTCTGATCATGTAGGATTGTGAACGTTATGGATGTACCCTACCCGCGGTATACCAGTACCCGCACAACGCTAAAGCATTTCAGTAATATGTTATTTGTGCAAAAAAGGCAGCTAAATGTACTCATGCGGGCACTTTAGGATATATTTATAATTATTTTTAAGCTAATATACATTGCTAAGATTAAAGGTAATGTATGTTTATGATGATAATGGAAAATTGCAGCGTCTTCAGATATTTACGCATGATTACACCTTTTATAAAAAGTTATTGTATCCAACATTTTGATAAAGCAGCAAATTGTAATAAAAACAATTATATAATTATGTGTTTTGTCACTAAAACTAAATTTGCTATCAGATCTATCAATTATCAATCACTCAATAAATCTGCATTCCGGACGGTAAATGATTAAATATAAGCGGATATATTTAAAAACAAAATTTTTAAATAATTTGCAATTTATATATTTTATCCACCGGATATTGTAATTTAAATTAATATTTTTTGTGTACCAGGGACCCGCAAGCACAGCGACATACTGCTATAAACTTTGTCCAGTAAACTAAAATATCTGAATTTTTTAATTCGGATAACTGCTGTAGGATCTGCTTAGTGAAAATCTATTACAATGTAATGTTCGCGTGGTCCAGACAAATTGTCTACTCTAAAATAGAAGTAATTATTAAAACACGTATTTACAGTGATTACTTGCTCCTTCAACACGATTTCACTATAAAGTCATTCTACAGTATATATATGCTCAAAGGAGAGAGGGAGATTATCCACCTAAAACTTGAGCCCTCCACCTCGGAGCGTCGTCAATCAAGCCTCTGGCCTGGTTATTAAAACTTGATGCCACGCCGTAGCTCAAGTTCTGGTGAATGTAAATATGACATTTACTTTTTATAAACATGAATTTAATTAAGTGTAAATTTTTCGCCTATCAAATTCTGGTCAGAAATGACTTGATTGTCCATTCAGTATTAACTAAGTATTTTTGTTGTATTATGCATATTTGCAAAGAATTCCATTAGTTTGGTTTGTGAAACCATATGTGACATATGTAACACCGTTGATATTAAAATTATGATTATTTAGAAATATCTCAGCATATATAATCTACAAATATATACAAATACAATCTACAAATATAATATATCAACATCAGCTACTGCTTCAGAATAAATATCCCACACAGTACTTTGTGGTGGGGAAATTACCGTGAGAAATCGTTCTTGCGTCATCGTTTCATTTGCAATGCGCTGTGATGGTCAAGCTTTACACCAAGTATGTGTGTAGTTGTTTAAGATAACGCTTTATGTATTATGTTTTTGTTGCGGTTTGTAAAATAATACATGTACTATATTGTTTAATGTTTAGATGTACACTGTTTGTACCATGGGTGTAAAAGCTGCAAACCATTGTTTATTGTATTTATGTAAGGTTTGTATGTATAGTATAGTTTCTATCGATATTATAAAAACTTTGAAACTTATTTTTTGAAATATGAATTTCGCAGCATGTTTAGGTAAATAATAAGAACTTTATAAACCCGGCTATAACGGGGAGGGGTGATGACCGGTTCATTTATGTTTTTCGATGCCAAACTCTGTGGGACAGTGTATATATAGATTCTCTATACCGAATTTGGTAAAATTTGGTACACTCGAGAAAAAAGTTGGGTTGGCCAATCCCTCGATCTATTTCAGGATTATTCTAAAATGATAAATATCTAGAATTTTAATAAAAGTTAGGTTTACGATTAGTTTAAAATATAGTTTGGCATATTAAGGTGTGGCTTTAACTGTTACATCAGCGGATTTGTAAGTATATTTCTGGTAATTTTTTTGAAAACCTTAAAATTTGTTGTCACTTAGGAGGATTCGGAGAACTACATAAAAGGGGTTCTCTAACGCAGAAAACAAAATTATAGTTAGCGAATTTAATAAATTTAAGACACCGTAACCTGGCTGGAAGCAATCATATTAAAATCTAACGGGGTAGATAGATTTCAGAACTTGGTTTACATGGGTTCCTCGAAATAGAGCTGGAAAAGTTTATTTAAGTGGTTGCGCAGTTAGTCGGGGCCTCAGTCGGTCTCAGAAGCTGCGAGATTAAAGATTGATAAGGTGAGTACGGTTAAGCTGCTTTATATTGGTATTATTTGCATTATGTTGTATTGTAAGAAATAAATTATGTCCATTGTATGATCAGTGGAGACAAATTAAGGCCTTTTAGGACCCTCGCATCTTAACTTGGTGTGATTTTGTGTTGTGGTTGTTGTGCAATCTATAGTGGTACTGAACGCCCCTGGAATCACGCATGTTACACAGGAATGACTGATATCCATTTTGTTGGATTTAATTATTTTTAGCAGTTTTATCTGACTACCTAATATTTACACAAAAGATCTCAACGCAGAATCAAGTTTGACACATCACTTAGTTTGTAAACATTAATTTTACATTCTTTCTCGTTATACCCCAAGGATTTCAGTTTCTAATAAAGGTAGCATAGTTAATTTTGTTGCTATTCGATCTCCGTATTGAACTTATGTAGGTTCCGAGGCATTCGATTTTATTCTTGAGTGAAGTGTTAGTAACTGTTCATATAATTTATGACTTAGCTATAAAAGGTTTAGTTAAATACAAATATGTTTTAAACCCATGTTCTGAAATTGTCGATTATTTGATTTTTTCAACTTTTAACACTATTTAGGGTTTTCCAGATTGTCTCACTGATTGTAGGTAATTTAGACAAGTGGCGTAGCGTTGTTTATTTTTTGCTATGTTGACAATAAAATTTTTGATCAGCGCCGGGTTTTACACCGTACCTCAGACGGCACTATCACGCATAGCTGTTTACCCAAACCTCGGAGACGAAAATTAACCACTCCGATGGACCCAGCACATTAAATTATCTTATATGAAACTAACATCATTTTCATCCTATACGTCCCATGAAAATCAAAAATGTGAAATTTCAATTTTTAAATATTTTAATTTAGATCTAGTCATGTCTGGTGCCCATTGATTCGGCACGCTGAGACAAATTTAAGGGTGTATAAATAAGAACCTTGCAGGGGACACGAAAGTGAGTCACTATGAAATGTTTTAGATTTAGTACCAGTCGAAATCACAAAGTATTAAAAGTGCAAAGCCAAAACTTAATACATATAAAGTTAATTATGTAATTTTATGACAGAGCAGCAGCAGGAGCGGAAATATACAATTGCCTTTGGTATCACTACGATGTTTTCAAGAATACAGCTTTACATCCTCAGCTTGACTTTAGCCTATTTTCACTACTTTTTTCGACAATGTCGTTCTGTACATATGTTGTATGCTTCCCTGGGACCGTTGGGTTTCTGCAATGTTGGGATCATATGTTCAACCTGAAGCCTGTTACATTGTTATCTATGTTTCTATAGTTCTTCTTGTTAATATTTATGAACCTACAAATTTTCAAAATAATTCATCGGTTATCAATTCACATCAATAGAATAAACGACATAGCAGGGTCTTCAATCACCTTTTCTCAGTGTGACGTTAGTTCCACTATGATTTTAATTGTCAGGAGCACCATTTATATGTTTCCAACAAAAAAACGGACCCCAAATATGAAAATTCCGGTTTTAGCCGAAGTTTGAGCATATATCTTCTGAATTGGTAAACAAGACAACTAGTCCACTCCGCCACGTTTTAATAATCGTATCCTACATTACATTGCAGATAATTTAAATCGTGGTTTGGGTTTTCCAAAGAGGTCTGAAACGCTACAGATGTTCTAATCGTATATCATTATAGTATTAGTTCTAGTAATTTAGAGCGGGTAGAACGTTATTAACCACCAATTACACGGACTAATATGTATATTTCTACATACAAGAAGGTACCTAACCGAATTTTGTGGCTAAAGCCAGCATAACCGTTACAAAACAACTACATTTTTAGAAAGACGATTTCGATCATCTTTTATATTTTGATCACCCATGCATCTTTCTAGTTTGTTCAACACCAGGAAAAGTCGTAAAATTGCCAAAGCAGTTATCAAATTTACTCAAAGGTTACGTATCAGCAGAGGAACAATTAATGGTTGCCATTACCTAGGATAAACCCAACGGTTATATTCGTTATATTAATTGAGTCGTATTAAAGGTCAAGCATTCTATATTGGCTCTGGTTAGTGAAAAACAGAGTACAAACTGCATATCATGTCGCAAAACATTTAGCTACTAAGTTTGTTTCCCTATTTATTGAAATTTAAACTGAAAGAACTTAAATTTTTGATTTAGTATTGTTTCAGCTGTGTTAAATAAATCTATTATTTAATGACTCCACAAGACTTAAAAATATTGGGGCACCAACATATTGGTATTGAAAGTGATAAATTATTGGTATGGAAATTGGTAAAAACATTAGGTTAAAGTATATTAAGCGAAAATATCAAAATAGTTTAACTGAAAATGTATCAACAGTTACTCACCTTCGGTCCTTTTTCGCCAAAACGACCTAGCCCGCCGACGACTCCTGTGTCGCCAGGCGGTCCAGCGCTGCCACGATTTCCTGGCATGCCGCCTATTCCCGTTTGACCACGCGGGCCCAGTGGACCCTTGGGCCTAAAATTACCTCGACAATTCGAGCTATTTCAATTTGGAAAACAATTTTTTGTTGATATATATACAATAAGCGGAGTGTTTAGTTGGTCTTGAGATAAAGTGTCATAGCTATATGAAATCTTAAGTTGTTTCTTTAAAAATGGTATAATAGATAGAATCTAAACTTAAACGTTAAAAACGTATTCATTTCGTTGTGCTTGGAAACCTAGGCTGGAACTGTTAACATAAAATGCACACATGAACCGAAATTGCGGGAGGGGTGTTATTCTGGAATCGTTGAATTTTCTATACCTGTTATTGATTCATATCTATAGTTACAAGAAACGTCGGATTATTAAACAAAATTTACCGAGAGTAAATATGTTTAGCAGAAATCCAAATCCAGTTTTGGATATTCACCAAGACACGCTGGATCAAACGCCTAGGGTGGTTAGCCAGTACATTAGTGCGTAACCAAAGCAGATGGATAAGATTTTTTACCAGAATTTTATTGTATCGGAGAAAAGAAAAGTCTATCACGATGTTTTTAGTTAAATGTTAGTCTTGTGCCCTGTATTCTCTACGTCGCCTCAGGAATTTGTTTAAAAATTCGCTATACAAGTGGTGTCTGAACATTTTCCGAAATTTAGCTTTGGCTGAGGCTGCGACTACTCGGCCCACCCCTAAATATGCCAATGCCAGCTACTTCACGGGCATACATGCTGAAATTTACAGTAGCTTACGCTCATAAATGCATGTTATAAGATACTTATCTGCACCCGCTATTCGGCCTCCCTGGGGGCATGCGTCATTCGATCGGCGGGGTGGAAAATGCAGGCGCCGCCGGGGGGTTAGGGACGGTCGGTGCTTTGCGCCGAGGGGGTAACCACCCCAAACCCCATATTATGAATCTATGTGTATATAATCTGCAATACTACGTTTAGTTTTTTGTTCTACTGCGCACTGATCGAAGACAAATTCTCACAACATCTGAAAGCTTTAATCGGAAAGCTATACTATATCTTTGCGATTTATAAACCAACTCAAAATACTTTCAAAAACACTGGAAAAATTGCATATTTCCAGTAAAATCCTTACCCAGGCGGACCACGACGTCCAGGTGGACCCATTGGACATGTGACGCATGGCGCTTCTACAGCCTTTGGTGGCATAATTTTTCCTTTTTTACCGGCTTGACCACGCTCTCCTTGTACACCTTCTTCGCCGTCACGCCCGTCTATTCCAGGTGGACCGATGGGACCAACACCGCCTTGATGACATGTACAACCTAAAATAATTCGGTACCAGTTGTGTTCGATATACCTTTTAATGCACAAAATGTTAAACAATGCTCAACCAAGCCTATAATGTCTATATCAAGCTGAAATCCATCACGATATGCTCTTAAAGAAATTTTTTATTGCTTAAATTTAGACTGACCTGCTATTCGACTAAAATTCATAGGCTTACCTTAAGACCCGTCTAAACCATTTATTAGAGTAAGTTATCGCTAATGAAGATAACCAAAGTTTTGTAACAAGCGTGGTACGTATGAATTTTATATTTTATTACTATCTTTGGTTCAGACACTGTCAAAAGAACCTGTAAAATTGTAATAGACAAAGTGTTACTTGATTCGAAAACAGAAATTCATTGATTACAGGTGTGGTACAGGTCGGATCTTTGTCATATTTCTGATATGAGTCTTGATTAATTCAAGCATGCACCTGATAGAAATCGGTGTAATAATATGTAAGCTATAAGAAGTATATGTAACACTGCAAAATGAGCGCACATTCAATGCAAAATATGGATTTTGTCTTGCCATCTTGCGGAAGGACTTGATATAACAAGTGCAGTATGTCTAGATGCGGACCAAAAAATTAAGAAAATTACTATCATGACCGTGACATGGGGACAAAACCATTCATACAGCTGTACACTTTAAAATTGTACTTTGAAGGCTACATTCATCCGTTGGAATAGCTATAAATACATTTGGTATTAATAACATCTTTATCATATAACACAAATAGCACAGGAAGGCACTGTGAGCATTTCAGCGACATCAGACGGACTGCTGTCAAAGTAAATGTATCCAATTTTACATACACGTTTCCTTTTGTTTGTGTTAAATTTTCGGTTTTGGCTAGAAACCCATGGGACAAGTAGAATTATTGTTATCGTATGCGGCGTCTTGTTTGCTTTGATAACTTATGGAAAGATGTAAAGCTGTTATAAAGTTTCAAGCCGGAAGACCTACAATTTCATTTATTTCGGTGTTCAAATTATGCTCGTCAACTAGGTTCAACTTCGTCAACATATGATTTTATGCACAGAACATCCCTGCATGACATTGAAAATATTTAGCCGTATGCATGAACCCGAGGGGCAGTTGGTATAAAATTGTTCTGTTTGATATGTATCTAAGTATACATAGTTGTCATTGGATACAGCTAACCAATTGTTTACCACGACCTGACGCAAAGTACGTTATCAACAATACAATCTATCTTGTCAGTTTCTTGTTCCATTAATAAATAGAAAAATTTTGTGGCATGTTACTGTAAAATTTCTGTTCCCCTTGGACTCTGAAAATAGTTGCATATAGTGCATGTAGTATCTCTTCACTGAGAAAAATCACAAACTAGTAGTTTAACGTTGCTGCCCAACTTTTATAACTAATAATAATTAATTAGTAATTCCTAATGTACTTCTTAAACCTTGTGTTTCTTATTATCATGTTCTTGTTATTCGAGACTGTATCCCTGTTAAATAAGTTAGCTTTCAAATCCAAAAATTTCAGAAATTTAAAGTACAGTTGTGCGTAGATAGACCCATAAGGAATACAAATAAACAAAGCAAAACTTTGGCTTTGCGAGTTTGCTAATATTATCGCTATAAGTCTTCACATCCTTCAATCATAGCAAAATATTGTAATATGTCATACTTAAGCTAATTTACTTATGCACTTTATTCACACATAGACCGATCGACTGGTTCAAATGTTGTCGGTCTGCAGCTAGCTGATAGTTAAAGTTAGCCATAATGAATTACTAGTTTTGGTTAAATTATAGTGTTTTATAGTACACTTGACGTAGGCTGTATAGAACTTGCACCATAGTTAACACAGATTTCTGGGACAATCCTCAAACATTGAAACTCGGTCTTACCAGAATTATATGCTTAATCCGAACTTACATGAACCACCGTCAACGGCAGCAAAACCTGATCCAAAGTTTTGCCCAAATAGCAACGTCGATCGCGGTACACGACTGCTACTACGCCGCGATAGTGCTAAGACACTAATTTGTTCTTTTATACTTTTTGGTGAAACGCCAACTTTGTTTCGAAGAGCATGGTACTGGGACTAAAATTGTTTAATAGCCGGTAAACGGGCTTCGAAAGTATGGCCCAAAATTGGTGAACTATGGCCCTAAACTGCATGAAAAGAAGAATTATAAGTGAATCAGCTACAAACTAGGCAAGATCACAAAATTTGATAATTTTACATCTGTAGATCTATATGTAAAAGAAGACCCTAATGTTTAACTCAAAACGCTTTTAATAAATGTATTCGACGTAAGAGCGGAAAAGCAATATGTTCTGCCTATATTACTGCATAGGCTTCCAAGGTCCGTCGGTTTTACTGAGAATCCAAAAGATAGCACGCTTAATTTATCATACAAAGGCGTGACCAGACAGTATAGAGATCTGTTTGCCTGTCCCGAATGCGTTTGTTATGCTACCTGGATATTTTTGTGCATAGTCGCCGTTTTTATGCATTTTGTATGCTTTATCCCGGCCTTTATTTCCTTTTTGTTGCGCGTTGTTGAAATTATTTTTCTTTGCTATTTTAGTAGGATTTTCATCATAGCAGCGTGCCTGTTTCAATCAGATAATTATTTTCGGTTTAGGTAAAATTTTCGCTGTTCGTGCAACTGTGCTTCAAAACAAGACAAACTTGTCTAAATGTAAATTTTGTTGATAATTAATAAACTAATAGTAAACTTTTGTATAAGGCAAATTGTATATACACCGTTTTCTACTTGCTGAAAAATAAGTGACAATAAAATAATCTGTGACAGGATCTCTGTGTTATGTTTGACTTTTAAAAAAAATTGATCACAAAAATTCTAGTCGGTGTTCCAATAGGATATCCTGCCAGAACGGGTGACATTTACCAGCGCAGGGGAACAGGCTTTAGAAATCGATTGGTATAGATAAATAAACCATTCATTAGAAAAATTATACACCAATGGTAATAGTTTATTTTTGCTAACAAATTCTTTCAGATAGCACAAAATTTCACAAGCATCGCATGTTTTCATGTCTTCCTTAACTAGATGTGGTGAGGCTGTTAATCTAATAGACTACGAATACGAAGAAAAAATGAAGTATTTTAGTCTTTTAAGGTTTAGAACAAAAAAGTACGCATTTGCTATTTCCAAAAAATAATGGAGAGTTGCTGCCAAGAAAAAGTAAGCTTGAGTGGTGTATTTTAACTTGTGCAGTTCATTATGCAGTGAGTCGCGGTGCTCTCCACAGCGCGTTTGTCGTTAGATTAAAAGAAAATTTTATGTGTTATTAAGAGTCATGTATCATATATTTTTGTACGATGCTTTTTATGTACATATAAGTGCTTTATGGCTTGTAGCAACAATATTGGAAGTTTCAAGATTTCAGACACATCAACACAACGTCAAATTTGCTTACTTGGCAAAATCCAACTTCCTCTCGAATATGCGTTTGAAGTTGTTGGATGTAGCTGTAGAGAAGCGGCAGCGTAACAATTGTGCTCACAACTGCCACGGTCGAAATAACGACAGCGCAAAATGCGATTGTTCGCGCACGTCGATGCAGCGCTGCATCATCGTTCAGTTTAGCGTTATCGATTTCATTACACATGGTAGCATTTGACTTGTATATATTTCGTCTGTCTTATTAGATACAAGACTTCTGAAAAGGTACAAACCAGTGGCCAAATATTTGGCATTTGATAATTTCTTGATAAAATATCATCACAATTGAGTAAAACATTGACTGATATAAGCGAAATTGTCAAAGTATTTTGATTTGTCATTAAAAGTTTATCAATGTGAATCAAACTGCTCTAACATATGATATTTCACTTTAAAAACTATTAATTAATAAAATCAAGTCTTGTATGTGCCATAACAAAGTATGTTATTTAAACAGTTAATGTTTGACTGTTTTTAGTATTTAGCCTTACAGCGTACAGTATACAGCGAGTCAGCCTGTGTTTGTTTACGATTTGAAGAACACCGATTTTCAAAGCCTAAATAAATATTTGTTTTCTGTTAATTGGGATATTGTTTTGAACAGTACATTTACGGTAAAGGAGAAGTGGATTTTAAACGACGCTGTTGAAAAATTCGCACCTAAACTAAAAGTAAACTACAAAAAGGTAGTTTCAGGTACTCTCTTTTCATTAGGAAGAAAAGCAAAGCTATGGAGGATAAGCAAACTAACCTCAAATTTCGATTACTACAACAAACTTTAGTTTTATATGGTCTAAAGCTATTGCTCGTCTTAATCGTGCCCAAGAAACAAACGTTATTAACAGTGGGAATCGTAATGATCTCTTTAGATACGTTAAAAACAGATTGTACTCCAAATCAGATATTGGTGCTTTGCGTGCATCAATCGGTGGATTAGTTACTGACGACAAAGCTCGCACTGATATTTTGGCGAGCGTTTATCATTCAGTTTTTGTTGATGACGCCAAACAGTATCCAACAGTTCAAACCACTATTGTTTCTGACAATTTGTCTTGGGTCACCTTTTCTCCACAAATTGTTCCTCAATTTATGGGGTGTTTGAAATCAAAACACCCCACTCTCCCGACGGTTATACACAATACTTTCTTAAAAATGTCAGGGATTCGCTTTGTTTCCCTTTTGCCCATATTTTCGGGCAATCCTTTGTAACTGCCCAGTTACCAAGAAGCTGGTTATGTGCTGACATAGTTCCATTATACAAAAAAGGCGATTCATATCATGCGTTAAATTATAGACCTATATCATTACTTTCTAACTGTTGTAAAATTATGGAGTCCATTATTAATAATCGTATACAGTCCTATTTGCTTTGAAATAATATAATTTATCCAAACCAACATGGTTTTGTGTCAAAGAAATCAACATGTGCTCAGCTGCTTGAATCTGTTAACGATTGGCCAAATGCATTAGACAATGGAAAAGCAGTTGATATTACGTACATTGATTTTGCAAAAGCGTGTGATACCGTTTCGCATGTCAAACTGCATCACAAAATTTCATATATAGGCATTACTGGTGCACTTTTGAATTTGATTACTGTTTTTCTCAGAGGAAGATCGTTCAGACTTAAATTGAATAATACATATTCAGATTCACAAAAGGTTCTATCTGGAGTACCTCAAGGCAGCGTCCTAGGGCCTACTTTGTTTCTGATATATAAATGATGTTGCTTGTTGCTTAAATAATGTCAAGTATAAATTTTTGCAGATGACGTTAACTTATATGTTAATACGTCAAACTGCAACGATGACAATGCTCCGACTCATCTGCAAAACGCACTTATCTCCTTGAAACAATGGGCAAAATCTTGGCAACTTTCTATTTCAGTCTCGAAATGCAATAGTTTACACGTAGGCAAAAACACCCTCAAATTTTAATATAGTTTGCAAGGGAAAGTAATTCCTTGTGTTTCCGCGTGTAAAGACGTAGGTGTAATAATTAGCTCTGACCTCAAATTTGAGACGCACTGCGATGTCATCGTTGCAAAAGCATATCGTGTAATCAATATGTTGTTTAACTGCTTCATTCACTGTAACTCAGAGTCATTAATAGCGTCGTATTTATAGTATGTTCGACAAATATTGAAATATTCTACCCAAGTTTGGTCGCAGTGTTATTTGTTTGAAATAGGTAAGTTGGAAAAAGTGAAACGGTATTTCACCAGAAGGCTAGCTAGCTATATATTATACGGCTTGATATCTTCGATATCGTATAAGCAACGGCTAACATACTTCAAGTTAGAAGCTCTAGAACTACGTCGTTTAAAACACGATCTTATTCAAATTTTCGAAAGTCTTAATAATGAAATTGATAGCTGTCAAAGCTTTTTTGAAATTTCGCCCAACACGAATACGCGTGGTCACGAAAGAAAACTAATAAAACCAAAGTTACATTCGAACTGTTATAAACATAGTTTCGTGGTGAGAACTATCGATGCGTGGAATACATTACCTAGTTTTGTTTGCTGTGAACCTCTCGTAGGATCATCAGACATCAGCCACTTTTTACGGTTTAACAGAAACATTTTTAATAATTGTTTGAAATGCTATTTACCCCTTAATAAATATTAATCTTGGGCTCTATATTTTTTACCGAATGTAAGTGGACTTGCTTCGTTTTCGGTTGGATTTATGTTTATTAACTTGTCTTTTATTTCAAATTTACTTATGCGTTCATTTTATGATTAGATTTTGTAACGGATACACCGGAAGTCGGTAAGCCATTGCCTAAGTATCGAGCTCGCAATGATGGCCTTAACACCTGATGCAAACCACGTTACGATGACTATCCTGATGTCGGTATACCATTTGTTAATAAACTTCTTTGTTGTTGTTATCTTCAATGACCAAAAAATTTAGACGCGAGCGAGAAAATCAGCAACAAACGTTAGGAAGTACAACTTAATTTTCTATACTTTATTTACTCATTATAATACAGTGGTAGATGACACAACTACATTATGTTTTACATTATTCAGGCTTAGTACTACGGTTTTGATGGCATAAATGTAACACACATTTCGCACCTGACATGTCACAAGCTGGCTTACTTGTTTGAATGCAAGTACCTTCTGGAAGTTTGCGTTCAAAAAAGGATCTTTTTCTTATCAGGAGTAAAGGTGTCACAGCGGTCAAATAGGTTTTAAAAGTATTCTAAATCTGAGATAAATCTTTGTTGGTTGCAACTGCTGAAATAAAAGCTTAGAAAACTCAAAACCAATGTCTAATAACTGCAACGCACGAGTTTGTTTCATTATTCAAAGTTTCACTTTGGTATAGACGCAGTTTACTGAATAAGACGAGAACGAATTTTTGCTTTGTTCAAAAGCAGCCTTATATACCAGCGCTCAACAGAATTCTCAAAACGGACCTGTATAAATGTCTACGATTGATGGCATGCTGTAGCACTTGAATAAGCTCAATTTATTCATTAAATATGATATTTGCCACGTTTACCATATATGCATGAATATATCATAAATGGCTGACAGGATACGCATTTAGCACTCAGTCTTATTAAACACTTAGTAAACAAGCAAAGCCTAATTTGAGACTACAGAAATCTTCAGAAACTTATGTTTTAGGTCTTGTTTCTTAAGATTTTTATGGCTGTATATTCTAGAATAAAAATTTTGTAAATTTTGTGAAAACCTAAAAATCAAGTATTAAATATTTACACTTTGGTCAATATTGTCTTTACTGCCGCCATTGTACAAAAAGGAGATTTATCGAATTCTCTTAATTATCGCCCAATATCAATAATTTTGAAATTGTTGCAAAGCCATGGAATATGCCGTAAAAACGATCAAATGATTTCTTTTCTTGCCCAGAATAACGTCATTACTCCAAACCAACACGGGTTTGTATCAAACAAATCAATTCGTACTCCGTTTCTCCAGTGTAGGAAAGTTCGATGCACTACTGTTGAGAGAAACTACCTTGATGTTGTTTACCTTGATTTTACAAAAACTGTCGATACGGTTCCGCGCGAAAAGCTACAGGTAAGGTTGAGTATGGTATAAGCGGTTATTAGAATGATGGATTCGAGTGTACCTAGATGACACTAAATTTTACTTAAAGGTAAACCACAGGTTTTCTGAAGAACAGAATGTAACCTCAGGTGTTCCTCAGGGCAGCGTTCATGGTCCTACTTTGTTCTGTATATAAATGATCTCGTTGTAAAATTAAATAACATGTACTATAAATTGTATGCGGATGATGTGAAAGTTTATGTTACGTTAAGACGAACCAATATAATGGCTGACGAACCTAGGCAAGCGATCAATTATGTTGCTTCATTAGACAAAGAATGGCAAGTTTCCTTAGCGTATGATACGTCTACGGTACTTCGCATACGCTTTAGGAACCCGATGATAAATTATCAAATTTAAAAGAGTGTCTAACTTGCTGTTTTCAGACATTAACTGCACCGTTATATGACAAAACGCCTACGTATTATTAACAGGTTATCTCGTTGTTTCATAAACTGTAATCATTATGTTCTTTTGTATTCCCCATTTTAGAATATGCATTGCCTACGTTATTTCCATGTGTAGTACAAAACAATGGTAACATGGAAACTTTTCAACGATACTTTACTAGACATATTTTCGCCAGTGCAAGCTTACCGCACGCCGCATACTTATAGAGACTCAAATATCTTAACCTAAAGCCCTTATATTTAAGATGACTGCACACCGATATACTAATGGTATTCAAATCAATTAGAAATTTTTATACTGGATATAAGAATCATCTTGAAAGGTCTTGCTTTAATTTAACAAGAGGACATCACCTTAAAATAAAAAATGCACCAGAAAACCACCGTTTTGCTTCATTTTCTCAGCGTGCGATTCGTAAATGTGTGAAACCAATTACCATTTAATCAGAAATATAAGAGGATTTAACCATTTCTTGTTTAATTCGGTTATTCACTGGTTTGTTAATATTGTCGTGTTTACTATTAGTGTTTCTTTATATTGCTTATATAAGGCTGGCAGAGGGTATGCAGTAATTCTATTCCTTAATGATTTAGCTCGCTATGGTGGACTTTTAACTCAGCATACAAAAGTCTTCGAGCTACAATCATCCAATGACCGGTAATAAACGACTTAGCTATACAGGGAATACATATTTCAAACTTAAAAATAACGAAATCATAAATGCTTAGTTAGAAGCAGAGTTTATTTAATGCGAGAACCTCAAATCCATTCTAGTAGTACTAGTAGTAGTACTAGTAGTATATCGTTTATTACCGGTGATTGGATGTTGCAGTGCGAAGGGTTTTGCATCCGAAGTTAAATCCATCATCGCGAGCCCAAAGGATTAAGGAATAGCCTGACTGCAACATCCTCTGCCAGCCTTATGCAAATATAACACAACTTATAGTGTATATTTAAATAAACATAACTTACGAGACCAGTCCATAAACGAATTAAATCAGAAAAAGGGGGTAAATCCATTTATATTTCTCATTACATATTTCGATCAAATTTTGAAAATCTGGTGAAATCAACTTTATCAAGTAATTTCCTGAAATTACGTGGAATAGACGCATTAATTAATGGTTGATTCATTGCCATAGCTGGTAGTTGGTTCCATGCATTTACAATTCGAGCACTCAGGAAATGATCCAAAGCGTTAGTTTTGTGTTGTGTTTTCTAAATTTTAAGATAATGACCTCTTGTGAGAGTTACACAAGACAGTTCAAACAAATCCTTATATCCAGCAGAAAATTTATTAACTGTCTTGAAAACAACTACTAAATCATGATGCAAGCATCTCAGGTCTAAGAGCTTTAAGTTGAGATACTTAAGTCTGTCTAAATACGTAGCGTCCGGCAGGCGTGCTCTGCCAAAAATACGTTTCGTAAATATCATTGAACATTTTCAAGCTTATAGACGTTTCTTACTGTACATGGCGACCATATAGGTGATGCGTATTCCAGGATTGGGACTACATAAGGCATAAAAGCAGTCAAAAGAACGTTATCATTAGAGATCAGGAAACGGCGAAATAGCATGTTAATTATACGATAGGCCTTCTGACATATAACAGTGCAGTGAATATCTGGCTTGAGCAGAGTAGACATTGCGACTTCTAGGTCTTTGAGATATGTGTCTACAGTTAGCCTGTGATTTACTATTTGATATTCTAACTGTGGATTTTTAGATCCTATATGGACTACTGTAATTTTAGCATATGATAAGCTAAGTTGCCATTCGTTGACGCATGAATCAACATAACTAATTGCTCGCCTAAGTTTATCGGCGGCGTTATGTGGTTGTGTTCGTTTCAGCTTAACATAAAGTTTTACGTTATCAGCATACAATTTGCAATGTACATTATTTAACTTTACAACAAGGTCATTGATATACAGAACAAACAAAGTAGGACCAAGAAAACTTCCCTGAGGAATGGATGACGTTAATTTCCGTTCCTCATAAAAGCAATGATTAACCTTCGCGTAGAATTTGCGGTCGGCTGCGTAAGCTCGAATCCATTCTAGTAGTTGACCTCTTAGGCCATAGATAGCCTGTAAGTAACTTTTTGTGTATCGTATCGAAAGATTTTGCAAAATCAAGGTAACATCGACGTAGTCTTCTTCATCTACTGTAGTGCACCAATGTTTCATGGGCTGAAGCAATTGAGTAAAGGTTGACTTGTTTGAAACAAAACCGTATTGATTAGGAGTTATAATGTTATGCTGAACAAGAATGGATATAATATGATTATTTACAGCATTTATGATTTTGCAGCCATTGGATATCATTGATATTGGGCGCCAATTGAGGGGATTCGACGAATCTTCTTTTTGTGTATTAGCACTATGTGGGCTGTAAGCCACTGTTTTGGCGAGGTAGCAGTGATAAATGATTGTTCGAAAAAATGTGCCAACGAAAAGCAAAGTGAGTTTTTCAGGTTATTTAATAAGAATGCAGGCAATCCACATGCAGAATGGCTTAGTTTAGAATTCAGCTTATTCATGTACTTGTGTACTGTTTGTGTCGAAAAAGCAACCCAAGTGATGAATTGCTCTGCAGCTGTGATATCAATACTTACAGGCAAATTATTGTTATCAACAGTAAATACAGAAGAAAAAGTATCAGCGATAAAATTAGCACATATTTGTTCATCTGATTATAACAAGCCATCGGGGCACTTGATCGTACTAATGCTGTTCTTCGCTGAAAGCCGGCTATTTACGTATCGAAACAAGGTTTTTAAATTCCCGGTTTCGACAATGTTACATTTGCGCTTTTTCTTGAATTGAAAAATAGCAGCAGAGCATTGTTGCAAAACCTTTTATATTCATTAAAATTCCCAAACTGTTTTGCTGAGTGCCGCAATTGCAACTTTATATTTTGCATACGCTTAATGTAATAAGGATATTTGGCAGATTGCATCGGATGTTACAATCTGTTTCTTTGGTACAAAAAGCTGACATCCGAAGTATATAACACAAAAAAGCTTAAACTTGTCATTAACTGAAATGATTGGAATCAAGAGTCTTGTTCAGTCAATAGAGAAAATAAACTGCTCAAAAGCTGAATAGTTGGTCTTTGCGAAATTGAAAGCCTCGTTAGGAGTCCTTTTCAGTTCGGAGAAACTTCCTGAAACTGCAGTTTAAAGGTAAATGATCAGAATCTGAAAGTGTTAAGTCAGCACGCACATCAAACACGTTAAGCATAGAATTAGTCATTATAAGATCAAGTGTAATTAAGCCACGAGTACTAAGCAAAACTAGCTGTGTTAGACCCGATATTTATAACGAGTTAATAAAACTATCGCAATCCTTTGCCGGCGGATATGTGAAGGATTCCGAATTTATCAGTGGATAGTTAAAGTCACGCATCGAGGTGACAGGATATGGGACATCGCTGTAAATCTGTATAAATTTAGAGATTAGCTCAGAGGCGATTATGTTGTAATTTGGAGGTCGGTATACGCATAACAGGCGATGCTTTGTTGGAATATGTAAATTTATGCCAATCACTTCTAATACGTTGGACCGAGAATCGATAATTGAGAATGGCGAAAATGTAAGGTTTTTATTAATAAAGAAAGCGGTCTTTTCGATCCTTACGATAAATATGGTACGTTGGACAATCGAAAACTGAATTCTGAATGTCGCTGTGTAGCCAAGTTTCTGTAATAGCTAACTAATTGACCTACTACTTTTGATAGTTCACAAGCAAAAACAGCACACTAGATTTTACAATACATTACAAATTTAATTCAGTTCCTATGGTACATACGAGACTCAGTATTTTCCACATAAGTAATAAATTATTATGAAATGTAATGTCGCTCCGAAATGTCAGGAAACGAAAAATTAACGTTATAACTACTCTTTCGTTAGAAATACACTAGTTTGATAATAAATCACTATTAACCGCTAGTTTGGCAATATATCAACTTTAAATGAAAATATGAAAAGTGAAAAAAATAGTTAATTAGTGACTAAATTTTATCATTGGCGAAAGGAAGTTGCACACCTATAATTAATAACGTTGCCTTGATTCAAGATCGAATAACCTTTGATTTTAACACTCTAAAAAGCAGCTTTTTAAAAATGAAAATTATAAATTGTCAGCCAGTTTTTGTCGGAGACATAATATTAATTATTAGTGTGTTAAATTGACAATAAATCGTTCAGAGAAACACCTATATAGAAATGACTTAAATGATTGATAATGTTTTGTTGAACAGAATTTGTTTATGTGAAATTAACAAGTCCATCAAATATTGATGATATTTTTTGTCGCTGATTAAAGTATTTTTGTATATTGGGAAACAGTCTTGATTGCTACACTTTAATCTGTAAATAGATGTGATCATGCGTAGAAAGACACTGCGAAATTTTATCAATCTGTCAAATATGTTGTTCTTTATCGCTGTTAATTGTGCTAGATATATTAGCACAGTCTTGTTTTCGGCTAGACTTCAATATATAGATGTCTTATATAGAACCATGCGGAAAAATATTTACAAAATTTTTAAATAAAACGAGAATATACACTATAAATGAGTAAAGCACTTGCAAATCTTGTCACTACCACTTCCGGTTGTATGTATTGACACTTTGTTATGCTACTACTATTGATGTCTAATTAACTTGATAACTCAGCTGCAGTATATACTTCCAAGACTGAGCAGAGAATTACCACTACAGTCACACAAACGGTAAATGTTCACTGACATATGGTGTAATTATAAAATTGCAGCAAATATCAAAGAAACTGTAGTGGATGCATAACAATATTTTCAGACGAATGAAATCAATAATGATAGAAATTAATCCTCTGCGGCATGACTTAATATATGTATTTTGTGCAATGCTGAAGAAACTTATGTTGCAGCGGCTGATTGAACCTGGATCGTTCGGTTGCGATCCTCGTAAGCTGCCACTACTCTAACTATGAGTTGTTGCTTGGTTGCTTAAGAAACCTCGCAAAGCAAGCGATCAAAACTCCCGTACAAACGTACGCCCCACAAGTGTATCCGTTCACAATGCACATGTCATCATACGTGAGACACTATGAGGGAAAGGTTAATGGAATGTTCCACGAGCAATCTTTACTCAGATTTTTTGACAGCTCATGGGGAATGTCATATATGTCATTATGTTTGCTTTAAGCATGGGTCTAAACATTTCTAAATGCACCCATGACGCCCCAAATACTTGAAAAAATTCACATGGTCATGAAGCTTTTGTCTATACTATAGAGTTGATATTAAGATTTTTTCGCAAAGAAATTGAGTCTCTGTGATACTGTGTATATTGCTACTGTGGTTTCATGCGTGGCAGATTTAACGACTAACCAATCCGCCCCTACATTATACAATTATGTTGAAAACCTTTTTATATGGGTCATTGCTGTAGTACATACATAATTGGTCACGCAGTTTAAACCGGTATTCCGGATTGATATTCACCGAGGGCGATGATATTGAAACTTCGCTAAACAAGTATGTAATTAGAAATGATTTGCTCATCTATAGCAAATCAGATTTAAACCTCATAGTAACTTAAGCGGAATTCTTTTGTGATGCTGTGTGCGCTCTACAAACAATAATTGTCGAAGTTTTGCAAAAATATTTCTAATATTCAATGCAAAAATAACGAATGCATCGATACACAAAATTTCTATATTACTATAGTTCTTGGACTATTTTGATAAAAACAAATGTAAAGCGAAATCCGAATTTCGAAACTGAATACTACACATGAAATACTTTATAAATTGAGATTTCTTCACTTATTTGTGAGAAAGTAAGCGTTTTAATATAGATGTCACAAGTTTATTTGTACAAAATATATTTTCATGCGTGAAAAGTTTCTGATTTTCGCATTATTTTCGTCACATAAACTTTAACAGCATAAAAAGCTGGAAGCTTACATTATTATTATAACAATTAAACAGTTATTAAAAAGTAGGGGATTATAAATTTATTACATATATATGCCGTTGCGTTGGTATGAATTGTGATACGGAATGAATAATATACCGTCTCTACAACAATTGTTCCAAACTGTCACGCCTTACTATGAGTAACATTTATTACGTTTTGTATATAGTCACTGGTTACACTTATGCATCATTTACGATAAGATGCGTGCGCATGTTCCTAATTATGTCACGCGTTCAGATGGCTATCTACTATGTCGCGAGACAGTCCAGCTCGACTATTAAACATTTGAATAACCTAGTTAGGCTATGCATTTGTCATTGACTGTCGAGTCGGACTGTGCTTTTGGCACGAGACGTTCAGCTCAGCCCCTATAATTTGTGAATGAGAGACTATTTAGTCCGCCAACATTAAGTTTTACTATACGTAGCTAAATAATGCCCGAACCGTGGCATACTTTTAAAACGTTAATCGTATATATGAAATCAAATATTTAACTTAGAATTAGTATGAAAATGCTATTAGAACAAAATGTCATTACACTAACCACATCACTAAATAAAATTTCTCAATTGATGGTTTGGCAGTACTCTTCGTTTGTCACGCAGAGCCTAGTTAAGCTCTCGGTTTGTCACATTAAAACTAGCTAAGCCATCAAAATGTTCCACAGTAGTCCAGCTAAGCTATAGTTCATCCGAATTAGCAGAGTTAGACGCGTAACAAAATTTGGCCCTGCCGCACGTATCTTATCGTAAATGAGTCACAACAGAGTATTACGCTTACCATCGCAGGGCTTCTCTGACGATATTTGTGTAGTAAATTGTATAAATATTACGCTGTTCCGCTCCGTAGGCTTTCTTCTTATTTGTATAAAACATCGTTATTTGTGTAAATTTGTAAAAAGGGAAATCGGAATTTTGAGTGATTAGAAAAATGCAAATTTGAGAAATTAAGGAAACAGAAAATTGAATTAGCACGATTGGATATTCAGAAAATGTTAAATTGGGAATTATGAGAAAACGTGAAAATTTGGTAAATTCTGAAAATGAAACCTTTGGAAAAGTAACATTAGGATCACAAAAATCGGAAAATTGGAAAAACGATCAGTACAGGAAATAGTGATCAACTTGAAACTTCAAGAGCAGAAAGCTAGGAAAAAAGAAATCAGGGACATGGAATAATACTTTTCAGAAAAAGAGAAATTGGACAATGTAGAAACATGGTAAATGAAGAAAATTGAAAGCTGAAAAAATGAAAATGGGGGAAGTGGGAAATATGAATAACGGAATACTGAGAACATGAAATATTGACAAATGAAAATGAGAATAGAAATCGAAAAATTTACACATTTGCAAATTGAAAAATTGAAAATAGAAAAATCAGAATACTGAAAATACGAAATCGGGAGATTGGGAAAACGTAGATTGGAGATAATGAATAAAATAGCAAATACAAGAAATAGGAAAATAGGGAAACTGAAATTGGCAAAGCAAAAACGGTAATCCAAGAAAAAAATAATTTTAAAACTGGAAACTAGAATAATAAATAAAAAGAAAACCGTAAATTATTAGAAGTTTATAAATTAAACAAAATAAAAAGAAACGGAAAATTTTACATGTCAAATTGGGAAAATTAGGTTCCCGTAAACCATAATAATTAGAACGTAATGAAACTTAGATTGTGAGTTGTAGGAGGGAAATTTTTTAAATTCCGTCTGTGTGTGTGATCATCAATAACTTGGCCGATTTTCATGGTCTTTGGCTTATTCGAACCGGTATAGTTGATTTACCGTGTACATCTCAGAGTGTTTTTGATTTCGGGTCTGGTTCCAGGATCAGGGTTCAAAATATGGGTTTTTTGCCCCATTTTACCCCATTTTAGTACCCTTCACGGATGCAAGGTTATTTTTATCTTAACTTTCGAATTTTTTCTCTGATTGATTTTATTTTATAGTAAAACGATAAAAATGCCCATGCCTCTTTTTGTCTTTTTCGATTAAGGCTCCGGTTCTGGATTTATGGTGTTTGAAATACGTGGGTATGGCGCCCCACTGATTCCTCGGCCCAAAATTTGAAAATTAGTTCTGACGTCTTGGGCGGCTGAAAATTTTCTTTTGGGGATTTTTCGGTCATGTGATACTCATTGCCGGTTTTGGTTTTGCTCTGTGACCCATGGCTCCGTGGGCACAATTGTATGGCGTTTCCAACGCCTGATAAAGTTCACCTAGTGTTTTTCGGCATGGAAAACTCATTTCCGATACTGGTTTTGCTCTGTGACCCATGGTTTATGGGCATGGGAATACGACGCCCCATGGTTTATGGTAAGAGGTCAAAATGTGGGTTTTTACCTTATTTTAGTACCCTTCACGGAAGCAAGGCTATTTTTGTCTCAACTTTCGAATTTTTTTGTGGTTTCATATTAAAATGATGAATGCCGATGCCTCTTTTTTGTTTTAGATTAAGGCTTTTGTTCTAGAGTTATGGGGTTTGAGGTATGGTGCCCCAATAGTTCCTCAATCAAAAATAAACAAAATTGTTCTGACGTCCTGGGCGTCTGAAAAGTTTCACCTTAGGATTTTCAGGCATGGAAACTCTTTGCCGGTGTTGGTTTTGCTCTGTTATCTATGTTTTCATAGGTACGGGGGTATGGCGCCACCAAGGTTCTGTGTCAAAGAGCAAAATAAATTTTTTTTGCATCATTTTAGTACCACTCACGGAAACAAGGTTATTTTCAACTCAACTTTCGAATTTTTTTTTCTGCTTGGTTTTATTTCGTAGTAAAATGATAAATTCCGATACCTCTTTTTTCTTTTTTTATTAACGCTCCGGTTCATGGGGTTTGAGGCATGGCACCCTGTGATTCCTCTACCCAAAATTCGAAAATTTGTTTTGATGTCCTGCACTGCTGAAAAGTTGTACTTATGGGTTTCCAGGCGTGACAAATTCATTGCTTGTGTTGATTCTGCTTTGCGATCCATGGTTCTATGGCTATGGGGGAATGGTGCAACCATGGTTCATCGACCCAAAATTCCCAATTTTACTGTTACGTCCTGGCAGGCTCATAGCTTGCACTCAAGGATTTTAGGGCATGGGAAACTTATTACCGGTGTTAGTTTTGTTCCAACTGGTGCGGTATTGTGTGATATCCAAATATAGCATATCGACGTATGCTATCGAGAGCTGATTGGCTGTGCACGCAAAAGGCGTAGGTGTACCTATCCTTCACTACGTTCTGCAATCTCGATAGAATTACTAGTTTTAGAATAGAGAAAATGAATTTAATGGTGGATTGGTAAAACAAGAAATTTGGAAACAGGAAACTGAAAACAGGATACTGGGGACTGAAAATAAAAGACTGGAGAAAAGGAGATAATTAGAAAATAGGAAATAGGAAAAATTGAAAACCAGCAATTGGCAAAGGCCGAACATCCGACACCCAGAAATTGAAGCGATGTCGTGAAGAGGAGAAACTAAGAAAATGAAATTGGGAAAAGAAAATTTGAAAAATTTGAAAATAAATTAAGAAAATGGGAAATGATTGGGATAATAAAAACCGAGAAATTATCAGAACACGAGCTGCAAAATTGGTAAATCAAATGTCTGGTAATGAAAAAATTGCAAAGAATGAATTTGGAAAAAAGATGTTTATTGGGAAAGCAGAAAATCGTCAAAATAAAATATTTGATATACTGCAAAAACATATTATATAGACGACAAGAAATAATAGGAAATAGGAAAATATTTGTTACTGAGTGTTTCCTGCATCTACTTTTGCAAAGTTCAATTCCAGTAAACTTTATATTTTTCGAGACCTACACGCCGTGAATGAACGTCGTCTCGTTTTCTGGAAATTGTACTAAAGTAATGATTTTGTCGAGAGCAAAGCTGCCATAAGGGCATAATTGCAATCCAGCAAGTTACACTTCTTTTACGGGCATGGCTGCGGCGTAGGGTTTCTTGGCAATAGGAAGTTTATAGCTGATATAGCTTGTGTCCTTGACCCTATAAAACACGAAAGACTGAGTGGAGAGCTAATTGTTAGCTGCGCGCTTGCGAGACGAGGGAAGCTTGTTCACTTATCGGGTGGCTCACGAAGCAGTTCTGCTCGGTTTCTCGGTCCTGCGGTGATTTCGGAAGTTTTAAATTCTTACGGACAAGCCACGTCTGTTCTGGAAAAACACTTCGTGCTTATAACGCAGACAAAATTGTTTAAAATCTTTCGGATGAAAGGGCACTCCGCTTTTGTACCGATATCAACATCTGTAATTTGGACATAACTATATATATACTTCAAGCTGGTGCTTTTACGGACCCTTTCAACGACAGTAAGCTTGATGTAATAAGTGTATTCGTTCCTACTCGTGATTTTCACAAACTAGTCAACTCTCATGAATCTGAAATCAGATCTTAGCGGCAGTCTTTGCGACTTCTGTTTACAAACAATTTTAAGTTTATTAAAAATAATAAACCTTCTATTACATAACCTCAAAAATAAAACAAGGTCAAAACCAATCGGTGATGTTCCCTATAAAAATAGAGATAACCGAAATTCACCTTGTAAATCATCGAGATTCAGAAAATTAATGAGTAGTAATAAAAAACCACATGTTAAGGGAATTGTAAATTTAAGCAAAACGGGACAGATCTGAGCTAGATCATTTTGATATTGAGAGGTTGTATGAGTAAGGTAGATCATGGAATGCTTTGAAGGTTTCAAATTTTGGTGTTATCGTTTTGAAGTGTTTATTTGGATGTCCAATCACTTTTTACAAGGACATAGTGCTGCTACAAGCAGTCGTAAAAGTTACTTTTTTAATCCCCTGATGGTGACCATTGCTATGGTGGAGTATGCAACAGTTATAACCTCTCATATGAAGACTCATACACGAAGACGTTTGCTCGGATCCTTCAATATTCCCGTTGGAGTTCGCGGGATCAACAACACGTTGGAATGTAAAGTGGTGCTAGTGATGAAAGACAATGTTGTAGAAACAGAATTCGTAGTTTCAAACGAAGAAGAGATGGAATAGGAATTTCGAAAGGAGATTAAAAATGTGGGTTAAAGCTTAATAAAATATAATTAAAACTTATTACAAAAAATGTTAATTTTTTAGTTAAATACACCCATTATGCAATTAAAAGCAGACTTATTACAATTTTTAATAAAAAGTGAAATAAAAAAGTATAATTTTAATGTCAATATTTTCAAAATTTTATTTTGTTCTTTTTAAATTTTATTATAATTTAACTAAATTATAATACTAACAATTCCTTTGCTTTACTTTTAGCACAAGCGCTCACGGATCAATCACTACTAATCTTCATACCATGATTGAACTCGTGTAGTCGAACATTTAATGTATATACTACTAATAAATAGTGAACTCTAATCTCAAATAATGTAATTGGGAATTTGTGAATATTGCAATAAATTGTAAATATTGTATATATGTATTCAAAACCGCTTAAATTGCAACTGTATACATCTAACCCAGCCTATTCATAATATGCATACAAAGTTGGATAGATTTAGATGTAAGTATATATGTCGTCTGGTGCATGTCTTGTGTTGTACCTTTTGCGGATCTAGGAATTTGCTCTCCTTCATGAATCTCCAGCGTGGGGATAAAAACTTGTCTTTATTTGTCGAAATTCATGTACTAAGACCCAATGGTACTTGGGAAAACATATATATGTATAACATTACGTTATTATACATATATATATCACCGTTTCCATATTGCAAAACCAAAATCACGCAATTTACATACTCGGTATCCTCGCACGCTTGTTCCACACAACCATAAAACTCAAGTAATTTACTTATTGTGAAAACCAAATCTAAGCAATTTCCATCCTAGGTATTCTCGCATGCTTACTCCATACAACCAAACACTCAAGAAATTTCCTTATTGTGCAAAGCATATGTCATATCATATGAAGCTAGAATCAACTAGCTACCTGCTAATAAGTATAAACAGCAGTCAAAATTTAAGAGCTGAAACTTGACAACCTGATAAAAATGTTAAACGGTACAAACGTCTGAAACCTTTTGGTTATATAGTGTGATATACTTATGTGTATGTAAATTATGGATTTAATTTCCAACTAGTGTAGCTCTAACATTTGAATTCCAGCTTTACTTGAGTATGATGTTTCTTGTTCTAGTGATAGGTATTAAACTTAGTCAAGCAGTGCCTGCTGGTGAACTACACCCCCCTCTGTTCAAAATGATGTCATACGTTATCATTAATGATGCTAACCTTACTGGTGTAGTCAATTTCTAAACGTTTGACCTGCTCTAGTATTAAAACTTTGACATAATTATGTTTATATTCAGAGTATGATGTTATTAACCTAAACCACAACGTTATAATCAATCTCTACACAAATGCTTTGATTAAATATCCAGACGCCGCTTATTCGGAAACTCCCATCGAAATTTTTCCGGAGTGATGTCATTAAACCATGTCATTTTTTATATTTCTCATTACATCAATTTTACGCGTCGGCTGCCTTTCATTTTAAAATAATACGTAGTAGTATTTAAATATTTATTGAGTTAATCAGTCCTTGTGTTGAGACGTATAGAAAACATAATGGTATTCGAAAATATAATGACTTGGTATCACGATGTATATGTAACCAGCACCTATCCCTAAGATGTCCACCCCACCCACCGCCACATATGTGGGGGGGGGGGGCAAAACCCCCATTTTCTATCAACTCAACGACCTGCTGTTAGATGGCGGATCGCTGCTCCACTAGTGCGACGTTCACGTTATAATGTCCCCGTGGTTTGGAACTTTTGTGCCCTCGTATTCACGACCCTACCATGAAGATAGTCAGGATGACACCCATACTGTAAATCGATTGCCGAGGATGCACGACACACACCTAGCTGCTACATTTTTCTCTACAGTGTCGCACATACACTTAGCTACCAATTTGGCGCGAATTAACTGTAACGAACACCGTCTGTAGCTAATGCGGTTTAATAGTCAACTATGCTGTGTAGTTTTTTCTAAATTCTCGATATTTGTATCTAGGCTATATGAACCTTGATGAAATACTGCCGCACAATAAAACTAAAGGAAGACACGCTGTGCATGACACTGTCGAGAACTGGCAATACCCCTAGCTATCTAAATTTGAAAAAATTTATAAAAACATGGGGGTGTCAGAACATCGTATTGTCGATAGTGTGCCTAACACTGTATGGTGTACATAGGTTTCAAACGTAGGGGGTATTATAACCTGAATACCACATAGGAGTCAGTCAGAAGAGAAAAGGATGGCGTGGCAAATTTCTAATATAATCTTTCTGTATTATTAGGCAAGGGATTCCATAAAATTTTGCGACGCCGTCCGTCTGCATTCATGCTAAATGTAAAAAAAACTCGGCCCCGAATAGAAACAACAGGATGACCCACCCTCCAGGGGAGAGAGGAGCTCAGGTCCTGCTACTTGTAGAACCTGCTACACTCAAACAATCGGCAAGACCAAACGCCGTTCAAAGAACCTGGAAAAAGAACATACAGTACAGCTTTTGGGCTGTGCTCAGACGTCAAATAACAAAAGGAAACAGCAGAGAAAACAAAATAAATCAAGCTGTCAACTGAAAGCTCTGACTGGTTAGCTATGTCTATGAAACCTCGCATTTTACAGCCAAGCATTGACTTCAACAAACTGATGCATTCTGCTCGAGTTTGCGTTATAGGTTTCGGCTGTTTTTTGCCAGGCGTCGAGGTTCGTTTGTCAAACAAAACATCAGCGTCAAATTGACAGCGAAAACTTTATTGAAAATGTCGCATAAAGTTGTGCGTTACACGAAGCAAAACCTAGCGGTGTTCGGTGCACGCAAATAAAATTGTGACTTCAAGTATTGATTCACTCTGCTAGAATTTGCATTAGCATGCGGCTGTTTCATTCCCTCTCTGAGGCGTTGCGTCAAATTTGCATTAGCATGCGGCTGTTTCATTCCCTCTCTGAGGCGTTGCGTCAAACACATGCGCCTCGAGCTATGAAATGTTAGTTCAATGCGTTTGCCAGACATTAATCTAAAACTTGATAGGGGCCACGCATCTCTACGTCAAACTCAGCGGCTGTTATTTGTAACTTAATTCAGACGTGGTTGTGCGAAATCGTTAATCATGAGGCGATCTATTAAGGTCATGATAGCTCAGTGTAGTCAATCTTCGGTAACGTGGTAGTTAGCCTTGGGTACTGGTTGCACATTAACGTAGGCTGCTGATGCTTTCAAGAAATCACGCGTATTTTGGGTTTTAGCCCAGCCTCTTTGGTTCACCCTTGGAACTGAATTTTCGGTAGCGCCAACGCACAATGGGAAAAATTTATGAGTAGGTCTGAACCCTTGGTTTCTTGGGCGACGATTTTATCGTCCGAAATATCTGATATTTCCAGGGTTCTCTGATTTTGTTCAGTCCCAATCTTCCCAGGTTCCTTAAATTTCCTATCATTTAACTACCATCTGCCATGCAATCTATGGCAACTTTTTTAGTGGTCTGCCTCTACTACAGCAATTGGAACGGTCCGGAGTGTCCACCACTATCAGTTTGACATACAAGACGGAACAGCAAAGACCTACCATTATGAAAAAACTGAACGATATTCGCTAAAGATTTCGCTGACGGCTTGATACTGTAATAGACAAAGCGCAAACGATCCCAAGGTGTTAGGACAACCAGGTTATCTTGTTTGCGCCCACCTAGCTAAATATACGTTAAGGTCGATAAGTACTCATTGTACAATTGGATTTCGTGGACAACTGCTATCAGTATGGTATGGGATGTATAGCAAAATGTATATATTGTCATTATGACAGCCAGCCGATTGGTTCTGTGCCCATTAAGTTGAGTAAGATGCCTCCTTCCTACGTAGCCGACTAAATGGAGATGCTAGCAAAGACGGCGTTGATACCGTTGAGTTTGACATTGTCTGATGCGAAGCAAAATGTATTGAATCTTATCGCACCTATCCGTACTGAAGTTCATGTTATGGTGCCGTTGTTCGCTTACCCGTCGCAATCTGACATTTTATTTTTAACGAAAGATGACTTGATCGAAAGATGACTTGCTTTTGTTACGCATTGGAAAATATATAACATACGCGCCTTCTCTAAGGGTTTCCACTAAACTATATTCACTTCTCGCTACCGTTTGCAGAATTATATAATCGGCTTTATTTACCGGTCACAATTAGTCAATTTACTTGGCCGTAACAATATTTTTCTAACCAAAGAATCACGGAAAGGCATCAAGTTAGTCAGCTTTTGCGTGGTAAATGCCATAGCTAGTATATAACCTGGAATGTCGTATTTAGAAATCTAAAAATAGCTGTCTGGTTTCTAGTATTATATGCGTGCCTAGATTTAAGCTATCTTAAAAGCTAAAGTTTTATAAATTTTCTTCCTTTGACTTATTTCATTTGCATATTTTCAACCGTTTGTTTTTGTAGCTAGCTTACGTTTAGGAAGTTGTTCTAGTTAGTCCATCTAAGTCTGGGAGTCGGTGCGTGTAGTCAAAGATGAATTCTGTTTTTATATACATTATGGTTTAATATTTGGTAACTTTGTGGATCGGTTATATAGGGAACCGGCCGGGTTAGCATCAGTGTATTCTTACGGCGCCAATTAGTGTGTATCGAGATGATAGCTGTTAAGGGTCTACCAGGCTACCAGGAGGATTTCCGGTCTAAACCTGCCCCCAAACCCCAAAAATTACTAAAAACCCGGGTAGGTCACCAAAATCTTTATTATAACCATCCCTCCCCTGGCTTTTCGTTTCTTCGTTGTTTTCTTATTTTCGTTTTCGATTTCTTTTCATGCTAATTTGCATAATGAGAACTTGTTTTTCGTTTTAGCTAACTCATGGTAGATTTCTTTTCTCTTTAGTTCAGCTCGAGTGTGAGCGTCAGCCAACGACGAGATTTCTACAACGAATTTATCGGACGTTAGCTTAAGTGTGTTCATATACGCTCCAAAGAATATCGCGATGTACACGCCTACGACTTATTATAATAGTTTCAACAAATTCTTTATATATATAGATTTTTATTTTATTGTTTTCATCACGCGGTTACCTAGCTAGTGGAATGTGTTATTGTTTAATTTATCGAAACGGCATTAATATGATTCTTGATTTATTATCGATCTAATTGCTGGTTTCTTGGGTTTCATGATTTTTGGTCATTATCAAATGTCTAGATATAAATTTCGTTTTGTTTGAAAAATACTTAGCTAATTTGTGAAAATATTTAACTACAAAATAATTCACAAATTAGCCATTTTCATAATTACCTGGTGAGAACATGGCGCTACCTCGCAAAAAGTCATCAACGGCAACGCCTATATTCGCCGGCCCTGCGCCAGTCTCCTTGCACAATATTGCTGCCTCGAATCCCAATTGTGCGACATCATTATGCCTGACGTGCAAAGCAAACGTCACCAACGAACAATTGGCGGCGCAATGCGAACGGTTCCTGTGCTGGACCCATGCAGTTTGCCTTGGTTAGTCTGCCAGGAATATGACTTCGTCAAGCTAAATGGCTGCCTACACTTTATTTGCTCACCGGTTATGCTCACCGGAGCCCCAATCCATCAATAAGTCAAGGTTCGGAAGCTATTTCTTGAATAAGTATGCCAGATTGGGATAGATGCCGATCGCAAGCATCGGCAGTTTGGTCGAACGGATCGAAACGATAAAGCTTGTGCGCTATAATAGTTGAAGGCAGCGACAAAACAAATCACAATAACGGAATGGAAGGCGAGTCGTGATTAGTTGCAGTGACTACGTCATTAGAAAGCATGTTCCAGATATTCATAATGCGATTAAAGTAGAAATAGTGCCGACAGTCGAGCCGCGAACCGGTTGTGTTCGGCCGTATTTTGAGACTGTGCTGGCGAACCGGGCGGTGGATTGCCATTTTGAATAGCCTATTGTAATCATATTTGATGATGCCATTTATCATTTTATAGACCATTATGAGATCGGCACGTACCCGACGAGTCTCGAGCCTTTGCATACCGAGCCGGCTAAGCCTTTGTGGGTAGTCCGGGTTTCTCAAAGATGGTAGCATTTTGGTGGCACGTCGCTGAACTTTCTCAAGCATCTGGATGTCACGCTGGTAATACGGGCAAAATGCGGTAACAGCATATATACTCGAGCCTTCATCGCACCAAGGCGAAGTAGAGTATCAGAAATGTCTTTTGGTCCCAATAGCGCAGGGTGCGCTTCATTTGACGGAGGATATTGTTGGCTTCGGGTGCGATACGAGCGCAGTGTTCTGATGGTTTCAATGACGACGATATTGTAACGCCAAGGTGTTTGATGCTTGTAACATTGGAAACTACACGATCGCCGATGGAGTATTCAACCATTGGATAATGATATCCAAAATGTGCGCACCCAAATTTATCAACGTTACATTGAATAAGCCATTCCGTTGCCTAACTTGATAGAGACCAAATGTCGTGTTGAAGAGACGTGTTGTCTAGATCTGGCATGTGTTTGCTTTGATGATGGAGTAACTTCGAATCGTCAGCAAACAACCAAACAGCGCTATTTACTCGCTCAGCCAAATCGTTTATGTAAAAAAGAAAAAAGATAGGACCTAGTACAGATCCCTGAGGGACACCAGACGTTACTGGTATAGCAGGGGACCTAGTGCCATTCACGACAATGCTTTGACTTCTATTCCGTATAAAAGCTCGAATCCAGCTGAGTAGAAGGCCCATAATACCATACGATCGCAGCTTATGCAGAAGGCGTTCATGTGATACACGAACAAATGCTTTCGACAGATCGAGGTATATAGCATCCGCACTATCTCCACTATCTATGATACGAGTCACACTGTCCAAGTAGTCAAGTAATTGAATTTCACATGAGCGCCATGATAAAGCCATACTGAGCAGGTGTTAATAATTTGTTCTCCATGGCGTATGACATGAGCCTTTCTTTAATGATGGTTTCCATAATTTTACAAGGACCAGATGTGAGACTTATAGGTCGATAATTAGTCTTGTCGAACCGTGATCCCTCTTTATAAATGGGGCCGACGAGTGCGAAACACCAGTCTCTCGGGAAGAACAGATGTCTCTAATGAGCGTTGAAGCAATTTCATCATAAAACTACTGAGATAATCTGTGCACTCATGCAATACTATATTTCGAATGTTGTCTGCACCTGGTGACGCTGAATGCTTCGATTTTGCTATCGCAGAGGCAACCACTTCTGGGGTGGATTCTATGGTACTTATAGTGGAAGTTGTGTGACTGTGAAAGAACGGAAGTTCGCCTTGTGGTTCATTGACGAAGACAGATGAGAAATAATTATTTAAAATTATAGCAGATTCTATATCAGACCCAGCGTACGTCTGGTCGTCGCGAGTGATAGGACCAACCCGATATTTAATTTTCTTGTAACTGTTTACATAAGCCCACCAAGACTTGTTTAGCTTGTGATGTAAACGACGCCTCACCGGTCACGGTCGATTCTTCCCGTCTTACTGCCGTCGAAGAAAAAGTCGACAACCTTGTTTCTTCGCTTGGGAACTGCCTTGGTTTCCAAGTTAGCGCCAGTGCCACACAATCAACAGCAGGCGATCCCACTAGCTACGTGGCCGTTACAGTCATAGCGACATTGAACACTGCGGAAATAGTGCGTGACATAAAATCAGTAGCTGAGGAAGAACATATGTCTAGATGTATCATTGTGGCGGGGCTGCCTGAACTGTGATGCCACTCAAATGGTCCAAGGTTTGGACAAATCAGCAACAATACAAAGCCTTTTTCAGAATGGGACGACATATTCCACTTTCTGATAATTCTACGCCAAAACCCAGATTGTTATAGGTTGTTTTCCCAGCGGCCAGTGTAGCGCGATCAGTTCTGTATGAAGCAAAAAAACTGAAACTTATGCCTCAATTTCCTACGGTGTGCATTCGGAAATCAATGGGTCACGAGGACAGAGTGCGTCTTGGTAAGCTAAGAAAGCTGAGGGATTCATTAAATTCAGTGGACCGCACTGAAACAAAAAATCCAATACGGAATCGTCAGTGATATGCTGGTTCGCTTTACAGATTGTAAATTCTGCTGATGGTTTGCTGCCTCGATTGCTATAATTTTGGTGTTGTTGGGGTCACCGAAACCTGGCTATGTAATTCATACCCCATTAAAGTATTAACTGGTGCCAGGTACAATGTATATAGAAAGGGTCGTTCAGCTGGTAGAGGAGGTGGTGTTGCTATTTTTATTAAGTCTATAATCCCATGCATACCTGTAATGTTATCTGATGATTTCAACGATGTTGAGATTGTGGCAAGCGATATTTTAGCATCGCAGAAGCATAGATTGATGTGCCATTACCGAGCCCCAGATATAAGTCTACCTTATATAGAGCACCTAACGCGTGCAATATATATCTTCTTTGTCCCTGTGCACTCACCCAATAACCGTCATTGGTTATTTTAATCTCCCTTTTATTTTTTAGACTAGCTATACATCACCTACTTCGCCTATCTATTTGACCGTTGTTAACTGCGTTCTAGAAAAGTTTTACTCAACTCGTATCTCGTCCTACTCGCGAAAATAACATGCTGGATCTTGTCCTCACGTAATCTGTTCTAAGCACCTTAAATGTTTAAGTTAGTGATCCGTTATATAGTTCTGATTACAACAATATTAAATTTGCTATCGCGCTTGGCCCATCTGATAGTATGGCTACAGAAAATTGTATGTACGATTTTAAAAGTGCCGACTTTGATGGTATCCGCAGGCACTTAAATATCGGTTGGATGACGAATTTAGATAATGCGACAACGTTCAGGATATTTGGGTTGTTTTTCTCCAAACTTGTTTTATATCTCGTGATATGTTTATGCCCAAAATTAACATATCTCGGAATAACACTGCTATATATCCAATGTATATATATTATTAGACTATTATCACATAAACGCGTCTTGTGGAAAAAAGGCACATGCCGGGTTGGAAATATATATATAATATTATATGTTCTGAATCTTCCAAAAATTGTGATGCTAAGATTTTACGCTTCAAGATGAACAACGAGTCCAGAATTCTCAAGTTTTAAAATAAAAATGCATTGTTTGCTTAACTCGCGATGCAAAACAAAGGGTGGCGTAGGTGCCTCAAGGGATATAAATAATATTCTTACTGCAGAAAACGAAGCTCGCTTAAATATCCTGGCTAGTGCTTTTATTCTGTCTTTCACGGACAACAATCTTATTATATATGCCGCCTTTTCGTTATGAAACTAATGCATAATTTCTTTACTCTGTTTGCTTCGATGTTCAAACTGTTCAGTTCGTTTTATCTAAACTCAAATCTAAATCTAGCCATACTCCTGATCACCTACCTCCAATATTTCTTAAAGAAACTAGCAGCGTTATTTACTATCCCGTTTGTCCTGCACTTAAAATTCCAGCAGTTTGGCGCTCAGCTGACGTCACACCGATCTACAAAAATGGTGATAGTAGCGATCCAAGAAACTACAGGCCAATTTCGCTCACTGCCTCTGCTAGTAAGGTAATGCAAAAAATTGTTTCAGAGTCAATTATAAACTATTTCAAAATCAACAATTTTTTAACAAAGTCAACATGGTTTCTCTAAAAATAAATCAACTTGTTCTCAGACTTTTGAGTGCTACTATGATTGGTGTGAGGCCGTGGATAACGGGCGAGCGCTTAAGTGCATTTACTTAGATCTTGAAAAAGCGTTTGACACTGTGTGTCACACTAAGCTATTCTACAAACTCAGATCCTATGGTATTTCAGGTTTGCTCCTTAATTAGATATTAGCCTTTCTTACTCATCGAAAGCAACGAGTTCGATTAAATGGGTCCTTTTCAAAGTTTCATAATGTAAAATCTGGTGTACCCCAAGGTAGCATTTTAGGGCCGCTTTTATTCATCTGTTTTATTAATGATATACCTGATATCCTGCCGGATTGTGTAAAATGTAATATTGTTTGCTGATGACGCCAAAATTTATACAACGGTTGGGGACAACTGGGGTGTGTATGAAAAAAATTTTGCGCTTCGTGCCTTTAAGAGCTGGTGTTACGCTTGCCAGCACAAAATGTCTGAACCTAAAACTTTTTGTCTGCATTTTGGAAACAACACAAAATTTGCCTATAAACTGTGTGGACATATCATCTCTGATAAGACTTTCGTCGGAGACCTTGGCGTTATAATGCAGTCTGATCTTAAATTGAATAGCCCTTGCAATATTACTGTGGCAAAGGCCTATAAAGTCATAAACATTCTGTTTCGGTGTTTTTTAACGAATAACTATTCATCTTTTATTCAAGCGTACAAGAGTACGTATGGTTTACCAATCATTGATTATTGTTGTCCAGTTTGGTCACCTCAGTATGTTACCTCAATTGATTCACTGGAAAAAGTTCAGCGTTATTTCACACGCCGTCTAATCTACCGCTTTCGCTTATCATACCGATTTTATAAAGAAAGGTTGTCATTTTTCAACCTCATTCCTTTGGAATTACCCAGAATTCATTATGATCTTCCACTACATTATAAGAGTCCCATGAGATTGATATTTCATGCGACAGTTTTTTCACGCGTACGTTAAATCTCACTAATCGAGGCCATACCCTCAAACTATTCGTTAAGCATTGTGATAGCAATATCTTGCAACGACTTTTTCGCCGTATTGTTCGTATATGGAAATCGCTTCCTGAATTTGTAAACGACAAACCATTGATCGCTGCTGCAAATGCCAAACTTTTTCGTAAACGACTTGCTACCATCGATTTAAAATATTTTCTCACATGAAATAGCCAAAAGAGCAAGTATAAGTGGAATTGCTCTCCTTCTTGTTCTTTGTTAACAATTATTCTTGTGTCTTTTCACCTCATCTTTACTCATATATCTCTATTTTTTATATGACAAATTTTTTATGGCAGATTCACGCCGTTAATAACAATATCGTGAAAGATAGTGTTATTTTGTGCGCTGATGCTATTTTTGCATTTAATTCGAGCAATTTTCACTGCTTTATGGTGTTTTTAAAATTTTGTCAATATTTAAAAAAATTTCATTAACTAAGCTATTTTTCAATATTATTCTATTATAGCTCTAACTATGTAATTTTTTACAAATTGCTTAAATATTACTTCCGGCAGATTTTTATATGTGTTGTTTTATATATATCGATATGTGTTATTCATATGGTATGTTTCTTAATAATGAATCAAATCAAATCACAACAGTGCGAGAAGTATTTGGTACCGAATCATAAATCTAGCAGAAAGCGAATATCGGAATCGAATATCGATTGAACAAGCCTTGTCTTGCAAGTTAACGTTGATTTCTAAAACGACTTCACAAATAGGTACTTACTATTTTACTAATTTATGTTATACCTATTATTCTTCGTAAGTAAAAATCGAGAGAGAAAGGGCGTAACCGTAACTAATAATGTGTCCTTTTCCAGTTTCAACGAGGACCAAACATAGTTGAGTAATACCTCGTGGAGTTCGTGGGAAGGAAAGTACCTGAGTATACCCAGGGTGAGTTCGGGACGTGGATAACCTGACTAAGTAATTAAAGTGGAACTTGCGAGTTACTGCCAACTACTCAATAGTTATAGATGGGGCCTAGCTAGCCGTCCGGAAGCGGGAACGTTAAAATAACGCAAGTATTAGCTTAAATCTAAGATCCTAGGATAAGGTAATCAAATAAACGTACGGGTCTAGCCGTCCGGAAGGCTTCGTACAAACCCACAAGGGAACTTAATAGTTATTAGGATCCTTCAGTAAGCCGTCCGGATACCAGTGGCTCTAAGGAAATTATTAGTGTAAATCTAAGGAAGAGGATAAGATACTCAAATAAACGTGCGGGTCTAGCCGTCCGGAAGGCTTCGTACAAACCTCACAAGAGGAAATTACTTAATACCTAACCTAACGTTAAGTATCAAATAACTATCTAGAATAAGAGTGCGTTCCACCCTGAGTTTGAGAACTATATAAAAAGCAAGGCTCAATTAGTCAAGGTCGACGTCAATCGAAACAGCATCCAAGCTAAATCATAGTGATACTTTTCCGAGACGAGTGACTAAAACATTCATAAATAATGAGGCATATGTGGCTGAATAAATGGTGCTTTAAGTGGCATAAGTGGGACTGGAATATAATCTGTTTTTGAAATATTATACTTATTTTGAATAGATGGTGGAATGAGAAGTTAGCAAGTATTAAGAAAAAGTCAGGAAACTTTATAGAATGGCGGTTAAATATGGTGACTAAGAATATAGGAATATAGAAATATAGGATGTTGCAAAATCAGTAGAAGTATATACCTGATTAACGATAGGAAATTGGAAACATGGAGGAAATTCTGTGAATCGATTCATTCGGTTCCGGAAAGTAACAGAATAAACAAGGTTATAAAAAAGAATAATCAGAATGTGTGTGGGAAGATCAGAGACGGAAATGGACTTGATAGCGTTGAAGAGGTTCTGGAAGTAATGATGCGTACTCACGTACCAGGGTGTGAGGATGGTGATGGTGTTAATTTTGCTGATAGGAATACGCCTATTAGAATCAGTCGACTTGACGTGGATTTAATAGATAATGATTAATCAGAAAAAGGTGACTGAATCAGTAAGAAGCTTTGGTGCTTGTAAAGCAGCGGGTCCGGATATGCAGACTTGCATTGAGCAGATAAGTGGATATTTTGGTAACTATTTATAGATAGTGTCTCCGATCAGGCCATATGCCTCAGTCTTGGAGACAAAGCAAAATGATTTTTATTCCGAAACCAGGCAAAGACGATTATACTGACTCCAAGTCGTATCGTCCGATAAGCCTCTCGTCGTTTTTGTTGAAAGCATTGGAAAAGATTCTAAATAGTTATAAGAGATGAAGTTTTAAAGGGGGTTCCCCTACATGGAAATCAGCATGCTTACAGACCAGGCAGAAGTACCATTTCGGCTCTTCAGTTTACGGTATCTTGGATTGAACTCTACATGAACCTTGGCAAATATTCAGTTGCAGTGTTTCTGGACATATCTGGTGCCTTCGACTGTAATAGGATCTGTTTTACCCTTGGCAGTCTAGCGAACCGGCTAATTACAACGTGTGTCAAGTATTGATTATCAGAACTGCTTTCAACGAGAAGTATAACAGCTGAATTGGGCTCCATAACGCCTTAAATAGGATATTTCATTGGTATGAGAGTAGATGACTAGCTGTGAATGCAGCAAAAAGCAATAGCGTCATCTTCACAAAGAAAACGAGTATACATGGGTATAAGCAGTTGATGATTGGTGGTACAGCTGTATCGCTTTCGAATGAAGTTAAATATTTGGATCTAATATTAGACAGCAAACTAAGCTGGAAGCCAAATTTGATGGAAAAGTGTAGTAAAGCCATTAGGCTTTTGTTCTCACTTAAAATGTTTGCAGGGTATAATTGGAGGTTGAAACTAGGTATATATAACAAATTTTTTGTATAAGTCTGTTGTTATGCCGTCACTGATGTATGGCGTGGTGTGCTGGCGGTACAGATTACATTTGGTGTCATATACAGGCTTTAAAAATTTCAAAGATTAGTTTGTTGCATGATTACGGGTGCTTTTAGAAGCACTCCGCTTGATTGAATGCAAGTGGTGTTGAATATCACACCCATTGATGTATTAACTAAAGAATTGGCGCTGAAGGAATACCACAAACTCAAATGTATGGGTCTCTGGAGTGATATATTTAAAGGACGTGGGCAACCGAAGATAGCGGAGGAACCTGTCAGATATGGTCTCCTTCTGAGCATGCCTTCATATAGTGTTGTTGCAACCAGAAATAACCAGTTCAGGTTTTATGAGGTCTTTAGCGTCGACTCTTTGGAAAGTATTGAAATAGTATGTTATACGGAAGGATAGGCGATCAACAGGGGCAATGAAAGAAGTTGTGGGGGGTGTCTCTACCCATATAAAGTATCAATATTCATCTCACTTCAGGCAGAGGTTACTGCTATATGCAGATGCGCAGAAATTTTAGAAGAAAAGAAACTTAGGAACATAAGTATTGCTATTTTTAGGGATAGTCAAGCAGCACTTAAAGCATTAGGTAATTCTCGAATCAGATTTTGGTGCGTGCTAAAATGCATAAAGTGTCCCAATAATGTTGGTAAGAGGAATAGGTTGAAACTAGGTTGGATTAAAGCAAATTCTGGACTGTTTGGGAATGAAGTGGTTGACAGGCTGGCTAAGAAGGGATCGGACACTGCGTTTGTGGGCCCCGAACCTTGTATTCCTATAAGTAATACAATTGTTAAGACTTTCTTAAAAGACTGTTCATATAGGAACCATCAGTCAAAGTGGCGTGATAGAAATAACTGTTTGTAGACTAGATGTTTCTTCAAAGTTTGCATGTTCCTATGGAAATTGAATAAAGATAGAATGAGAATTGCTTTATAGTTTCTTACTGGGCAAGACAATTTTATGAAACACTTGAAAACTTTTAAGATTGGAGACAATGATAAGTGAAGAAGGTGTGGTAAAGATTTGGAGACTGCAAAACATTTGACTTTTGACTGCAGTAAATTAAGAGATTTAAGATTGAAATTCTTTGGGCATAGAATTTTGAATAGCTCCCAAGGCCATCAATTAAAATTGACCCAAATAATAGGTTTCTGGAATAGAATAAGATTTTAGATTCTTCAAACAGGTAGGGGTGCAGGAAAGGACCTAGGGTCCAAATAGATTACATTAACCCCTCCTGCTGTCATTCATTTAGTCAATTTTGAATAAATGTTCTAAATTTGGCTGTCTTGATTTGATACCGGAACCATATCACGAGTAAATCGAAGTAGACATGCCGCATCGCCATAAGAATAAAAGTACGCATACGTAGAATAACGCGAGCCAAGAAAAGAACTTTTAATTATTCCCACCGGCATACTGCTGGCCACGCGTACGGACACCACGTCTTGGAGTGACGAATCCCTCCCCAATTTACTTATAATCTGATGACCGTCATAATATAAATATCCCTGACCAACCCTACCCCAAATAAAACAACATAATATAACAAAAATAAATAGCGTAAATACTGTCGTAAAAGAATTTTAAAGCTTTAGTTAGTTCTTCAGGGGTTTTGGTCGCGTTTAATCCGGTTTTTTCGCAAAAACAATTGCGAAAGGGGTTGGTCAGAATTTGTGGCTTTAATCGTTGGTTTATATTACTGATTTAAAGAATCGAACCTACGGAATAGGAAGGCTGCACACCGAAGTAATCTTAACTCCAGAAAATAGTTAATTTAGTAATATTAGAATCCTTAGAATAGAAGTGGCAATAACCATATTAGGAGTGGTAGCGTATCAACAGGTTTAGTAATATTTTAAAATTCGCCCGTGTGTCGAGTGAGAATAACAGGCCAAGGGTATAGGTGGGTTCAAGGGATAGTAGTGCTTTTTGTTGGGTCGGCTGTCAGCCGGGGTCGGTGTGACAAGTAATACTAGTCTGGGGTAGACCGGGCGAGTAAGGGCCGAAGATTCGATTACCCCTCGAGTCGCCACTAAATCAAAAGTACTATTCTTGTCGAACCACCCAGGGGCCACGAATCTCTCTGTGCGACAAGCCAACCGGGGTTCGTACGGATTGAGAAACTTCAACTGAATTGTTGTCTACCGCTACTATCCAGTTTTAGTAACGTAATTCGGCAGCCAGCCGGGGTCGGCTTGTTTAAAATAACTGGAAAATAATAGTATAAACCTAAGACTTAGGTTAAGGTAACTAGACACTCATATGGCGGTGCCAGCCAGCCGGGGGTACCACTGTGCCAACCCGCAAGAGCGTATCAAAGTAACAGATAACCCAACCTTCACCTGCTATAACTCAAGCCATATTCACTAAATAATAGTCGTAATAACGTGTGAAATTTAAGGACTTAAGCACAGGGACCTAGTTTCAAAACATAACCTAAACTGAAACGAATAGGAAGAGAGATAATTGAGTGAACTGGACGAGTGGCAAAGTTGTAATAAGATCTAGAAATAGAACTGTGTAAGCATATTGGTGGAGCATTAGTGTGATCTAAAAAGGCGGTATATACTAAAGAATAGTTCCGCGATTAATGTACGGGTGTCTAAATAGTTGCATGCCTTAACATTTTACGTGCGTTATAATAATCGTTCTTTATACGTGTTTGGTGCCTAACTATCTGGAATCAGAGTGACTAGAGCAATACCACGCCGCAACGCAAAATATAGGGCGCGAGTACCGAAGTCGAAAGAGAAAGGACTCGCGCCAACCGAATCGTTCCTGGGCTCTCCAAATTAGGGGGGGTGGTGGGGGCCCCTGACATTTTTCGGTACCCCTGGTTCAGAACAGGTGCCCCCCGGGTCATGCCACCTCGGAAAATTTTGGGCCCCGGTTCACCGCCTCTTGGAAATTTTTTTTATTTCCAATCGGTCCAATGTACAAAAAATTTGATCAAAATTTGTACTGAAATTCCGTTGTCAAGCCAAAAATTTCGTAAATTTTGTCAAAATTTGCTTCAAAATCGCTTTTTCTATCCATCAAGCACGTTTCGGCAGTGTTTCTGACACGATTTTTAACCGTTTTCCTGTTGTCAAAATTGGTCTCCCCGTGGTTCATGCCCCCTTACAAAATTTTCAGCGAATGGAGAGCCCAGCATTTCACCGGCGTGCTACTGTCCATACCTCGGATCACGCAACTTTCTGTGACGAAACCCGTCCCCGTTTTTAATTCCGATAGCCGTTATAAGGAATATACACCCCAACTCCTACCCCATCAATCTATAAATATATAACCATAGCAACTCATTACGGAATATAGCAGCTGTTGGTATTTCCCAGGCTACAAAGTGGGTTTCCGGGCCCAAACCCACTCAACCACCCAAAAATTAACCAAAATCCCGCCTAAAAGCAAAAATCCGAGTTTTCACAATTTTTATTATTATAGGACGCCTACCCCACCAATTTTCCAAATCTTTAAATTTACTGATTTTGTTGTTTTAATTTGTATAAATTTCATTACTTTGTGTTATTAGCTAACATATTGTTAGCTTCCATTTTCTTTACAGTCGACAGTTGGAGAGTTCGAGTTCGTACTTTTGCCGGATGAGATTGCTACGCGTAAAGAATTATGCGATAGTGTTGTGATTTATGATTATTATCGTACAGTTACTTAGCTACCACCGCGTGGTAGTCAGTTGATTTTATTACGTCAGCGTTTTTTTGAGTTGTAGATTAACGGTTGGCGTTGTGAATTCGGATTCGAAAGCAGATTTTCTAGTTCTTCATGACTTTATGGCTTACTGTGGAGTCATTATTGTAGCGGCGTAAAAGAATTACGCGCAAAATTTGTGTCCTAGACTAGTTCAAGTCGTGATGTTTAATTTCTTGATTTGGTGTTAAAGAATGGCGTATAATAGCTGCCTAAGCTTCACACACAAGTAAAATAAATACTTATAATACTGAATCGTAGTAATACTACATTCCCAAGCAAAAACTTTGTGGCATATAAGAGTACTAAGAGTAATGTCGTATTAGTTACGTACTATTAATAAGTAATATCTTAAAACATCGGCCCAAGGTGTCGAGTGAGCATTACTCGGGTGAGCAATATCAAGTGGGCTTCTGGTTAGGAGCCTGACGTGTTGGGTTTTGTAGCCGTTCGGGGCAGCTCAACAAGATGCGTTATTCTTGAGAAGACCGGGGTGAATAAGCGGTGTAGATTCGAAGAACGTCGAGACACTCCTGCCTTATAACCAGCCAGTTGGCCAGCCATTCGGGAGCCTAGTGATTGAGCAAAAATCCAACTGAATAATAGTTGACCGCCACTGTTCAGTTTTAAATAGCGTAGTTTTGCAGCCAATTGGGGCGACTACATTAACATAAATGGCACATATTTCTAAGGTTCAGGTTAAGGTATTTAAATATCCCTGCGGTTCATCAGCCATTCGGGGGTGAATGTATCAACTCAGAAGAGTTTTAGTAACGTAATAGCTAACGTAACCTTACTTCATGATCACTCCAACCATAAGCAGTTTTGCAGTCATTCGGGGCGATTGCATTAAATAAGGACCGTATTAGTATATATAAATCTAAGGATCTAGGTTTAGGTATTCAATTACTCGTACATGGTCAGCCATTCGGGGGCGATTGTATCAACTTCACAAGAGGAGTAATAGAATAGTACATAACCTAATCTTAACGATAATAGAAATTAGAGACCAGTTAACAGAGTGCGCTAGTGGCTAGAATAGTAACAATATCTAAGCCGCGCGAATATCATCGGTTGATACCTTATGTCTGATCTTATAATATGTACCGGTACCAACAGAACTGTGTCTTAACGTTTTATCTTATTTTGTACGTTCGCTACGTGTTTGGTTCTCAAGTATATGAACCAAGAGTGCTTCGGACGTAGTCACTCCGCAACGCGAAATATGAAACAAGTACTGATCACGAAAAGTAATGAACGCGCGCCAACCGAGTATTGCCACCAGTACTCTACTGGCCATACCTCTTTCCTAGCAATCTTCGGTGACGCATCCCGTCCTCCTTTAACATCCCATAACCGTCATAATAAATATTCCCCGTCAAACCCCTACCCCAATGTAAACCATAAAATATATATAATAGCTGCCTCGCTATTTACGTGAAGTCTGGCAAGGGTAGCTCAGCCAATAGAGCGCCTGCTTGGGTTTACAAAGGTGGGAATTTGTGATTTCGAATTCCAGTCGTACCCAATCTTCCAGGCTGCTGCTTTTCGCATCCGCTCGTTTGCAAGCTCCTTTCAGTAAGCTTAAAGCAATGAAAAATTGATTACCTAAGATGCATGTTTTACGGGAAAGTCGTATTCTATTGCCGCCTTGCCGAGTCCAGAATCATACCTGCGCTACTCGCCGCACAGTTGCTGGTTTTACGACTAACAGTAACTGCTTAACAGCGATAATGAAATATATTGTGTACATACAAAATATATGGTTATGTAAAAACCAAATGAGTAGCATTAGGCCCTGCAGAAGACGGAGGTCGTGATAGCTTAGGCGGTAGAGCGCCTGCTTAGGGATCCAAAGGCGGGAGGTTGTATGTTCGAATCCCACCCCTACACAACTTTTCTGGTATGTCTGGCCTAACAGCTAACAGTTTAACTACTGGTTACCGCAAATTCGATTACGATCGTTGTTTCGAATCCCAGCCCTACCCAACCGATTAGTATTTATCTGGGTTATTTACCTGTGTCGTTACCGACCCGTTGACGTCACCACCAGCGTTTGTAATATAAAATATAGTATCGCGCAATCGAGGGTGAAAGATAGCGAGCGTGGTTTCATTTTTATCATTCTGTTTGATCAGCTATAAACAGGCGGTGTTAGATGTTTCAACCACATTTAAAATTTTTAAACCCTGAACCCATTGAAAATCGTCGAAATGCTAAACTCATCGAAAACGGTTTACAACGCATCAGGTATTTGTGTTGGTCTATGGATAACCAAACCATTGTATTTAGCCTACCGGAAAACATATATACACAGTTCCGGGTAACTTATATTCAATACGTTACCATGTAACTGAATTGAATACATATTCTGGAGATTGTGATCACCTTAAACCCATCGAAATTCCATGAAAAGGCATGAAATATGCACTTGGGATTTTAGATAACGAATTTATTCTATTTAAGCTTAAGAAATACCTATATCGACCATTCTTGATGTCCTAGCGTGCAATACATAATCAGACAAATAAAAACACACTACATTTTGAAAATTGGCAACTGCAAAACCCTTGAAACCCTATTAAAAGGTATACCATAGTAGTGATGTTGGTCTATAGATAGCAAAACCATCGTATTCAGCATGCTTAATAACCTAATACGTATTCATTGTGAGTTAAAAACGTTTTTGTCGTTTCTACCCGGAATATGGGGTCGGAACTGTTTGGGTTAAACTAAAGGGGCATATCGTCATCACTTTTTCTATCGAACATAACATTGGATGAACCCTGCTCATCCGGAAGTGAATTGTGAATGACAGCAACATACAAAAATAGAAATTGTCACATTATTTCCTACCTAGCGCCCTCAGAGGAAATTTCGTTTGCACCGCCTGCTCCGTTTCAATTATGAATTAAATATTGCTTATATAATGGGCTCTCCTTATATATACTGGGCTCTCCATTCGCTGAAAAATTTGCCAGGGGGCATGACCTATGGTGCCCCCTGGTTCCAAATCGGGGTCTGCCCGATCTTACCAGAGGACATTATGCAAAAGAAAAATAAAAATCGTGTCAGAAACACTGCCAAAACGCTTTTGATGGAGAGAAAAAGCGATTTAGACAAAATTTGCGAAATTTTTCCGTTCAGGACGTAATTTTAATACAAATTTTATGTATTTTGGGCCGATTGTAAGCAGAAAATTTTGCCAAGAGACGATGAACCGGAGCAGCTCAAAATATTGCCAGGAGGCACGAACGGAGGTCACTAAGTTTTTGCCAGGGGGCATTAGAAAATTCCAGCCAGCCCTACAATTTGGAGAGCCCAGATAATTATATTATCAGTGAGTAACCGGAATTCCGGTTCCGGCGAAAATCGTGTTCCGGTTGTGGTTCCGGCAAAGGACAAAAGCCATACCGGAACCGGAATTCCGGTTTATTTTTCACAGTTTTTTTGCATCATTTGTGATCCAAACATATGCAATATATATTATACAATGATTAAGCTCCAAATACACCAAGCAAAAAGATTAACTAAGCGATTTACCGTGTGAAACGAAAGTAGGGCCATCAATTACAGTAGAAATTTTTCATAATAATCTGCGGGAGTTTGTTAACAAATCAAAGCCAGGTCGATGCTTGTAGCAGCTATTTTCAGAAGTCTGCGGGGTACGTTCGATTTAAACCGGTCCAACTCGGTAACAGAGTAAGGCTTAGGCAGAACTACTTAGGGTATGCTTGGCTAACATAGATTGTGTCAAACACCAGCCAGTGCGCATGTAAACTAGGTAAATCAGGCTAAATTGAAGTAAACGAACATTTGCAACGCAGCTTGAAACTGCATTATTGGCAATAAAATGTATTTATTGAAACTGTGCGAGCAGCATCACAGTTTGTATCATTTATAGCATTCTTTAGAAAGTTATCTTAATTATAATCTAACTGACCGGCTCTGTTTGTTCAACGCTAGCCTAAACAGTGTCTCTGGCCACTGATCAGAAAATTACCTTGTATCTATTATTTTCTCTTTGAATGATATAAACCAATAATTTCAAGTTTCCACAGAAGATCATGTATATAACTAACGTATGTGTAGTAAAGGGAGGCGATCGGAGACGTAGCCAAATTATTTAGTTTATGCTCCATACAAGCATGTTTAGTTACAAGCACATTCTAACGTCATTCATTCTAAAGCAATATACACAAGGCTGTATAGTGAAAAGCATTTTTTGCTCTGGGAGTCCAGAAAACCAATATATTCACCGATAAATAAACATTATTAGCTTCCTTAGTCTCGTCAAAGTTCTATAGAAACAATAATGCCATCGCAATGCATTAAGTTTAATGTAAAATTTATTTTTAATGCATTTTAAATCCACTATACCGTCATTTCTTCCTTCATCTGTTTTACTACATATAGGTTTCGAAGATCAGGTTCCGGTTCTGGATCCGGTTTAAATGGACAGTTCCGGTTATTCCCTGATATATATTAATCAGGGAGTAACCGGAGTTCATTTTCAGCAAAAATCGTGTTGCGGTTCCGGCAAAAGGCAAAAACCATACCGGACTTCTGGTTTGAAAATTTATGTTCATCTGTGGTCCTAACATGTGTAACATACGCACTGATCACGTTCCAATACAACCAAACAAAAGATTAACTTATCAAAAGTACCCTTTGAAACGGAAGTAAGACACATAATTTCCGTAGGAATTTTTCATCTTAACCGTGCAGGAATGTGTTAACAAAACAAAGCCAGGTGGATGCGTGTAGCAGCAATTTTACAGATTCAGAAGTCTGCGAGGCATGTTAGAATTAAACCGGTCCAAATCGGTAACAGAGTATGGATAATTTAGAAGTACTTAGTTGTACGCATGGCTAGCATAAATTGCGTGAAACGCCAGCCAGTGCGCTTGTAACCTTTGTAAATCCGTCTACACTGAAGTAAAGTAACATATCTGCAACGAAGCCAGAAACTATGTTCTTGGCAATAACTGTGTTTATTGAAGCTGTGCGAGCAGTATAGCAGTTTTTCTCATTTACAGCATGCTGATCAGATAGTTAGCATCATTATCGTCTAGCTAACAGAACAGGCACTGGTTTCCCAACGCTAGCCTAACCAATGTCTTTGACCACTGCCCAGAAAATTATAGTATACCTTCATTTATTTTCTGTTAGAACCATATAAACCAATAATTTTAAGTTTCCTGCAGAATAACATGTAACAAACGTATGTGTAGTAATGGGAGACAGAATCAAAGTGTTTAGTCCACTCTCCATGAAAGCATGTTTAGTTACAAGCACATTCAGTTTGCCCAAATTACGCATGGCTATATAGTGGAAAGCATTTTTGCCCTGGGTGGAAAAACCTACATAATGATCGCCAAATAAACATTATTAACTTCCTCAGTCTCTTCAAAGTTCCAGAGAGGCAATAGTGCCATAGGAATACATTAAGCTTAATGGAAAAGTTATTTTTAATACTGGGTGTCCGCGCGCCTTGATTCTCCTTGAATCAGGAAAATCTCCTTGAATTCGGTTACGGCCCCTTTAAGCTCCTTGAATTTTATGTTCCATCTCCTTGAATTTTGTGCTGTATGACAGCTCCAAAATAATTGTGCTTGATGTCTTCAGAATCGCAGAAACATAAGGACTCTCAGCGCATAGTTTCTTGTTAACCTAATATAGCCATTATTTTTTCAGGAAGCACAAGCTCAGCAAAAACAGTAGCGCCTTCGCAAGAGTCTGTTACTTGAAATTTCGGCCAGGCGTCACTAGGAAGCTTAGGGATTTCCAATGATGTAAGCAGGGCTGAGATACTGTTGTGTCTTAAGGCAATATCCAGTCGTCTGTCTTACAGATATAATGATGGTATTGGTTCCATATTTTCGGTCATGTTATCTGATAGCGTCATAACTAAAAACTTTTCGATGGGCCGCGACAAAATTGGTTACAGATTTGTGTTGAGATTGACTCACTATTTTCAAGACCGTCTTGCTTCGCAGGTGACACAGTGTTGCTTTTTCGTAATTTTGTTCGATTAGGCTTTAAACAGAATATCACAACGTGGGCAAATGGATATTGCTGTCCGTTACTGAGATGGCCAAACAAATGGTGTTGTTACCCGATATTATTTGTCAACATTTGCAATAGAAACATCATGTCAACTATGCGGTTGATGATATGCTGTAGAAATATCTCCTTGAATTTTTCCAAAATGCTTCCTTGAGTTCTGGGGTGCCGGACCCGCGGACACCCTGTTAATACATTTTAAATCCACTGTGCCTTCATTTCTCCCTTCATCTGTTTTACTATATATAATTGTCGAAGACCAGGTTCTGGATCCGGTTCCGGTAAATTTAGGTATATACCTGTTATTTCCTGGTATCAACGTGTATTTAACAATTATTGTATGTGTGAGTATGTTATATATTCATTTTATTTTTATTTGCGAATTTTATCATATTGTTGCGCTGCTTTTTAGCCAATATCTTGACAAGCGTTGAATGCGCTACGTGGTCGAAATTAGCTGATAAGTGATTGTGTTAGTAAAATGAATTCAAAGTCGTCTTATATTGCACTTTTTCTAGCAGTAAAGAATTCTCGCTCTATTGTTTCGGCGAATATTTGTAAGTCTGCTATATAGCTATATTGCGGTGAATAAAGAATTATTGCAACAGTCGATATATACATCGCAAAATGCTTTCTGCCTCTCCTTGCATGCATAATGTAGTCTAACTCTCCAGATTTTCGTCAGCTGAATGGGGTTGTTGGCTTATTGGATTGCTCGGGTATAAGGCATGAACTGAAAATAGACACTATTGTAGATTATTTAGGTGGTCAGTTTTAATATTTTGTCTGTGAACCTGGTTCGAGAGTTATCTCGCAGAATGTTTGTCGATGTGTATCCTGCGTGATCTTAATTCCACTTGGTAATATGTATGGGTATGGTGACCCATTTCATCGTGACTATGAATTTTCTTTCTCTGATACGCTGATTTTATGGAGCTGGGTAAAACAACCTGTTTATACATTCGTAGTTTGCTGATCTAACGACGAAACATTATATTAACTATACAACACAGTACGTAGCAGTTTGATCCACAGGACTGAAAATCATCTAAATTCTTTCTTTTATCTATACATGTACTAAAACTTACAGTACGTTAAATGTTAATTCTTTAACGCATTGTTGCCCTCGGGCGATATATGACCACGATTGGGTTGAAAATGACTTATTTTTCAGTTCTAAGGTTTTGGTCATAAATTCTTGTAGTTATATATTGTGAGGATGATATGATTTTTTTGTTTCGTGAACGTAGATTTTATTACCAAAATTATCAGAAATTCGTATATAATTTCTAGTTTTTGTTTGAAATTTTAGACATTTTTCTCTATTTGTTCTTCAACCATACATTCTTATATGTATATATAGTGATCAATTTCTGAACAATCACTCATTGAACAAAACAAAATCATAACTCAAACAGACAAAACTCAAGTTTCTGTAAAATAAATACTTCCCGTAGGACTTTATCAACTTAGTCCATCAAGAATTATACATCTTAATTGCGTGTCCGCGTTCCATAAGAACTCTCCTAGAAGCTCTTTAATTCTCTTTGAATCTTGTAAGTCTGCTTTAATTTATTTCAATTGGTCTATTTCCCCTTTAGCTTATTGAATTTAATGTTTGATCTTCTTGAATATGCTACTTGACATTACTTTGCCCTAATAGTTGTATTTGCTACGTTCATTATCGTTGTTTATGGAAATTATTCACTTCGTTGTTTCAGTTATCCTGATGTCTCACTCACTTTAAATAACTTCACGGACCAAGCAGATATTTCATTGATTTCTGCTACATGGCCAGGTTTAAATTATTTTGGAAATGAGATGATATGTGGTGATAACTTTTTTGGAACATAGTACATATATTTACTGGCTAGTCCAGACTTAGGAAATTATAGCCGGGGGCCCCCGACTCAACTGCCGTGGGGTACCCGAGTTTTTGCCGGGAGGTAGGAGCCGGGGGATACCTCCGTTTTACCGGGGGGTACCCGAAAATGCCGCCCCCTCACTTTGGACTAGCCAGATTTAACGGAAGTCGTCACCTAATTGTTTTAAAAGATATTGTTTAAAAAACCTTGAATTTTGTGGAAAATCTAATTCTCCATGGATCTTCTCTGATTTCTCTGATCCGCGAATACACTCCCTTAACTCAAGATAGCAAAACAAAATTAGGTAGATGCTAATGGCGGTTGTTTGACTCGATCAGAGTTTATCTTAAAAGGCATGACTTGGCTCTCAAAATTGGGGGGCTGGTATTTTTCGGTTCCCCCCGGTCCAAAACAGTTGCCCCGGTTCATGTCCCATTTCAAAAGTTTGTGATCTTTCCGGTTCACAACCTCTTTGCAATTTTTTTATTTCTAATCGGTCCAAATTACATAAAATTTGATCAACATTTGTAATAAAGTTCCATCTTGAAGCCCAAAATTCCGCATTTTTTGTCAAAATTTGTTTCAAAATCGCGTTTTCTCCTCATCGAAAGCGGTTTGGCAGTGTTTTTGCCACGATTTTTAACCGTTTTCTCTTAGCAAGTTGCCCCCTGGCCGAGCGCACCCGGTTAATGCTGCCTGGCAAAATGTTCAGCGAATGGAGGGAGCAGAGTACGTATATATTGCTCAAAAGTTTTAAAGTCGGAACTTTCGAGCTTGATAGCGCCACAACATACGCACGTAATTCTGAACGTAGCTCGCAAAGCGAAGGAAAACGGCACGATTGAGACTACCTTAGAGACCATTTTGTCGTTTCAAACTCAGCTCTCTGTGCCACTTATCGGTCTCTGAATTGCAATTATAATGACCCTAAAGATGACAGATTTTGAAATTTATAAATCACAAATATGTATTTCATGATAAATTATTGGAAGCTTGTTTTCAGGGCTCACAACTATGATTGTTTGATGCATACAACCCAAATGCAATTGTATTTTATGCTATTCAGCAACCTCAAAAACCTATATACACATTTCAGTGACATTAAAAAAGTATCAAATTTTGAGTTTTTGTTTCCAAAATTTACCAAATGTTGCTCCACCACCGTTGTGCAGGGTTAATTGCACACTGAAACCATATTGTTTAACGGATGGAATGACCAAATAATATCATCTTTCACCGCAAAAAGGAAAAATTACCATGTTAAAATTAATTTTTTTGTTTTTTAAACTTTGGCGCATGGCTAGTGGACGGCTTTTCTGACAAAAAATGCGTAAAAGCAAAGTTCTAGTTCTTGATGGCTAGACTGAGTTCCGATACCTCTGGATGGTGTTATATTGCTTCTTCATGGACCCTAGCGGACCCGGGGCATCAATCGGTAGGCAGCCCGATTCAAAATTCATAAGGGGCCGAATCGGGAGACCAGGCTAGACCATGGGATGAAGAGCTGAAAAGTGCGAGAGGCTTCGACTTCCCGGTTTAAAATGTTGGGTTACTGCTATTGGCCAAAATCAAAAATTATCAAATTCGTGTATGTTTTATGAGAATTTACGTAGCAATTCATGGAAGCATCGCAAATACAAAGCTAGATGCACAACTGCATTTCATTAAACCCCACCAATCTGGTGAAGAGTTATGCGACCAATAGCAGGACATGAAAAAATTTTTTGTCGTATTTACGTGCTTTTTGAAGGAACTCCGCTTGCTACGCTCGTTTCGTACCCAACAAGTTTGTCTAACATAAATTGCTTTGAACATCCCAGTGAGATTTTACCTTAATCAGTACTACTGAAGTTAAGCTCACAGGCAAGGAGTTCTTGGTAAGGAACTTTCAGTTTAATATGCGGACATTGCATCCGAAAATTAGTAGCTTTATATTCATTCTTGCTAATTTAGAATCTATATTAATTCACTCAGCGAAACAATTTCTTACCTTGCCTCTCTGTTCTTTAAATTTACCCTAGGGGCGCGAACTGTAAGCCATTTGATTCCAAACTAGTGTGATGTCTTATTTTGCCTGAAGACATGAATTAATGCTACCGCCACCATCCGCCGTGGGTATCAAATCAAGAATTTCGAAATTAGTGTTTAATGAAAAAACCTAAAATATTTAACAAATCGCTTTTGCAGAAAGCGTCTATTGAGCTTAAAACAACTTTTACGATATTTTAATTAAATTAACAGAAGTTTTAGCTTCGAAATAGGATTTTGAAAAATATTGTCAATTTGCTTAAGGAAGCAAATAAATATTTGCCAGGTTGAGTGGAAAAAAGGTGCCCAAAATTTTGCCAGGAGCACAAACATTGCAGCATCTGCTTTTGCCATGGGAAGCGAAACATTTTGAAAAATATCACAGGCCCCCACCCAACCGATTTGAAGAAGACAGGTTAAGGCGTACCGACATTGTATGATCTATGTTTCTATCGCCTTTGGAAAAAAATAAAATTTAAATCTCGTCAAACAAAGGTGGGTCTTAATTGCGCAAAAGCGTCCTAGGAGTTTCGCTAGAGATAATAAGTTTTGCATCGATGTCGATTTTAGCTAGCTTTTTGGTTGTTTTAGATTTGCTATATTTTGCAATGACAAAAGACAGATGACCATGCGTTTTCACCAGGATAAAAGCGACTCACCAGTTGCTTCTAATGCATATATGTTCGATATAGTTTTGACCTATGTCAGTTATGATTCGAGTTAAACGAATTCATACATTTGTATCCTTTTTCAGCTCGGTGTTGTGCGCCTTCGTCGTCGGTTGTTAACGTTAATAGTTTTAAGTGGAACAGCGAACCGTTGAAGTTTGATACAAAACGAACCCTGACTTCCGTGGCTTCCAGGTCGCCTTCATTTGCTGGATGGCACCTGCGAAGAACGTCTGCCATTTTTACTTGGAAATGTCACAGCCATGCAAGATTTATTCAGACGGAAACGAATGAAGACGTACAAACTTCACCAGGTTAGCAAAACCAAAAATGGATCAACAAAACCAATTCAATTTTTGCGTAGATCTTGCTTAAATTATTTATCTCCGCTTGATTACAGTGTAACATTAAATGCTATGTCAGCTATCTGGTCAAATCGGTGACTGTTTTTTACAGACTCAGCTGGATTTCAACATTTGCGACGTAATAACTAAGACTGTTTTAGTCAACTGAACGTTGTTAAATTTATAGTAGATACAGTGCATAACATTAATTTCTTGTTAACACTAATTAACACAACACTACGTTGTTAATTAGTTCAGTATAGAGTGTAAATTCGAGTATCTTGGATTTTGTGCAGATATAGAGAGCATGCTACTGTGCACTGAAAGCCATCCAGAGGCCCATGATGCAGTGTTTCCTCAGAATGCGGGCAAAACTTACAAGTTCAATTTAATCAATCTGGTTTATATACCTAAATTCGGCCAAGAATTCGAAATTTGTGGTATGTGATGTTGGGTTTTTAACTCTAGAAATGTGCACAAAAAAGCAACGTCATAGGCTGCATTTTCAAAATCTTTCTGATTCCTACAATTTCACTATATGTGTTTAAACTTTTTTGCTCTAACTACGGACATATTTTACAAAACTTTTTGTGGCAGATATTGGATTTTTTCCTGTTTGGCAAGATGTTTGAACTCAAAGTACAGAAATCATTAAAAATAGCCAAAAGTAGACGACTTGGTGAAAGCGCATGTTAGATTCTCATACCGGTTAGGTTTATGTTCAAAACAACTACAAAATCCGAAAAGTCTTCATTCAAAATTAAGGTTTTTTAATATTAACTTTATCTTTCTTTACTGTAAGGGTATGCTGTAGCTCATTTCGTTTCACCTTGCATAATTTTTAGGCCAATATTGCATGTGGTTTACTCATAAATTTTTAACGATTAGCGAGTTATATTTTGACATTCACTAAAACCAATGAGTACTTTAAATTTTTTCAGGCGAAAGCAAGAAACATGAATTTCAAGCAGAGACGAAAATGTTGCTCGATATCGTTGCCAAGTCATTGTACTCTGAAAAAGAGGTAGGTTGCTATATTTTTGGATGAATTGTTATAACAATTTTTATATTCATCGAAGTTAAATTCGTCATTATAATTAGCACCCAATTTTGGTTTTCTTTTGCCGCATGCACTGGTTTTTGGCGTTGGAAAAATAGCATCTTCATTATAATACGGCTAATAAATTATTATAAACTGTATCACAACACTGCTTCATGTGCCGTGATGGTTGAATGGTTTGAGTGTTTAACTTGTGATACACTGGCTTTGTGCTCGAGTCCCGCTCTGACCATAAAATTGCAGCAATCCCCATGAGCAAGAGATTAAGGTACTTTATGCTCCAACCAACTCAGCTTTTCATCCTTAATTGGTAAATAAATGGGTAGCAGCGGCTTGGGGTCACTGCAAGGCTCTAATTCTCTCTCCCCACCCCATTCGGCCCGAAAAGCTGGGTGACGGAGATGGGCAGCGCTTCCAGCTGCGCTAGTTCGCAAGCGCAAATTTAATTTCATTTATTGAACACTGGTTAGTGACTAGGAAATGATCATAATAGCATTTAGCGCTTGGGTTATTAGAGCTATCATTGCCAATCGATAGTGTTAATGTCAGCACCTCTATATTTGAGCAAATAGAAATCTCGAAACAAAAATTTTTTTGAGTATTCCGCTGCAAAAGTAACGTTTACAGAAATTCATGGCAGTTGGTTTGCTAGAAACTTCTTATGCTTTGGTAAAATGTTTATAAATTTACCTTATAGCGTGAAAAGTGGTGGTTTGATTTAGCAATCAAGTGTTTTTCGTTTGGTTTTGGATAATGATTTGAGAAACACTCATTCATATGTTTAAACTTGAATGTTTTGATACTGCTAAATTATGCGAATTTATTTATACTTCGGATAACTGAATTGTATTGGTGCCAATAAAATATTTTTTGGATATAAGTAGCTTGTGAAAATTATCAATATATTTGTAACTGTTACATCCGCTAACTAGGGATATTGGTTTGCGTCAGGTATTCGTACGTGAACTTGTGTCGAATTGCAGTGATGCACTTGAAAAGTTGCGATACAATCATCTTAGTCAGCAACAGGTTTTGTCGGACGGTGACCATCCATCGGGCTCCGCACAGCTACCTCCGCTCGGAATAACCATAACTGTCGATAAATTAGCAAGAACGTTTACAATTCAGGTTAGTGTTGCAGTTTTCAGTATGTGAGATCTCACATGCAGATATCTTTATGATTAAATTATGATCTGCTGCTCCCCACCTGTTGCTCTCTCGCAAAATTACATCTCTTAACGTAATATATGTTACAACGGGCAGTATAGCGGCGACTCAGGGAAGCGTGCGTGTATATGTTCATATGCATTTATAGATGAATATAAGCATAGCGATACGTATTTATATATTTATTTTATATATGTATAAATAATATAAGGTTTGAATTTCATTAGACACAGCTGTCAACATAATCTTCGGGTTGACAAGTTAAAACCCCCGCTGGACGAAAGTCAGTGGCCATGAACCTTCTCAAACTAGTATTTGAAGGTGTTGGTTTGAGATGGCGATTAGTTTGAAATAGGTAAAAGAATTATAATTTAAAAGGTCCAGCACAAAATGATATTAGAAAACAAGTTTTAACCTATGTAACAGTCACCATGTACAAAATTATAGGTGAATATCCACAACTTTCAACCCGAAAAAGTTTATTATTTAAACGGTAAAGCTTCTAACATTTATAGCGCAACCGACACTAGTATGCATTGGTTTGGGGAGTAATATTTTTGTGAACTTAATATCCGACATCCAAAACTGTACTGACATGCAGAACATGAGAAGTAACCTAGGTATCAGCTTAAATTTAGGTCCCATTTCAAAGAGTTTTCTTAGTTTAAGATTATGTATAATATCTAGTTTACCACGTATAATATGTCCGTGGTATTTGTCTGCATAGGCACTGGAAGTACATTTGCAGCTGTAACTATGTAGCAGTTTAGGGTCATTGAAAGCTATCTGTCTATTTGAAAAACCGGGAGCCAATAAGGATGTTGTATTTGAAGGCCACCGTTGGTCTGAGGAATTTGGTTAGTTTTTGGTCCTATTTCATGTTTGCAGGCCAAATATTCAATAATTCGTCTGATTTGATGATCCTGGCTATATATAGCTGGTCATATATTATTTTTAAAGTTAACTATAATATATTGTTTGTTGTTAGTTTTGGTGTTTTGTTCGAGCTTATTCCTTTCTAAATAATGCGTTAGAAGGTCATTTAGGATGGCTAAATAAGGGAATGGGACATTAACGTCAGGTGCGTTGAGGAATTGGTTAATATGTTTAATTTGACTTTTACTAGAATTAAAGACCTTAAATTAAAATTAAATTAAATTTGTAGGGTTAATCGTGTGTTTGTTTCTAATTTTACGGCCCTGTCGCTTCCCACGGTTTCTTTTTTGTGAATTTTGTAGAGCTTGTAGTTATAGTTATTAAGTATATTTAAATAGTACTGATTTGTTTTCGTCCACCTCTGTGTGTTTGTCGTTTAAACCGTAAGGGATTTTTGTACGTAATTGTGATATCCAGAAGGCTTTTCTGGAGCGTCTGTATGACGTACTGTCATCTCCCTCCTTCCTATTGTCGTCTATTTTTTGAATAATTTGAACTTTTAGATGATTGACATTACAGTGGCCATTATTAAAATGCTCACAAATCGATTTACTATGTTTCTGTTATTTCTTATAATTGCATTTATGTGTTCTCTGAATCTATCCTTAAGTGATCTGGCTGTTTTTCCAACGTATTGTATATTACAATTACAAGTAATAAGATAAATGACATTTTAGGTGTTACAGTTAAAATTGCTATTGTAGTCCATATTTTGTCGTGGTGTGTTAAAACCTAAGACCCTGAATTTGGTATTATTATAGGAGCTGGTGAAGAACGTACTCGGTTCCACGTAGTTGGTGTAATACATCTATTGGTGCAGATACTTTTATAAGCGTAATTGGGTAGTACGGTGGTGACCAACCTCCCGTTGTGGTCTAACCCCGAGAAAGAGTCCAAACCGTAGTTATATTGGCGCCTAAAACAGTTAGAAATAAAGGGGTCTATAGACCCGGCGATTGTAAGCGCCCCTGACCATTAAAGGCCTTCCATGTAATAGGGGCCACTTTTGTATTTGTGTTTATCATGGTTGTAAATAAGCCCATGTTCATTGTGTAATATTTTTGAGATTTTGAATAGTGTATTTTTTGTACTATGAGTGTTATAATGACTCGATCAGACCTATTTTCTCGTCAATAACAGGGCAACCGCAATATTTTAGCATGTTTATGAATTTAAAATTCACAGTTAATGCATTTTATAGACGTTTTGTTCGCAAATAAAATGTACTCGACAATCATGATCAGATTGTGTCGTAATGAAGTAATATAATTTTTAATGTAAGCAAGTTATGAACAACGCAAATTTTTGAATTTTCACGTAACAGAGTTTTTGAATTTGCACAGTTTCATAAAAATGTACACAAAAAGCACGTTTAGCCCGTTTTTAGCCAAAACTCGTTGAATAATAAAAAATTAAACGAATTGAACAATAAAGTCACATTAAACGCTGAAATTGTAAATTTAGCTGCTAAAGTGCAGTCTAAAGCAAGGTTATTTGGAGTTTTACGGGTAAAATTCCAATTTTTTTTTAAAATCCGGCAAATCCATTCCCAACAAATATGCAGGCTAAGTGTATTGTTGCTGCTTAAAACATTTTGCATCTATAGTTTGTGAACGTACTTTGCTCGGTCTAAATTTTCATTTATGAAATGACATATATACATCTTTGTGACTTGCAACTCTATCGCCGTCCTCGAATTAAGTTTGTTTTTGGGTTTAATCCTATCATAGCATACACTATTGCCACTATCTTGTAAATTCAATATTTAGTTACATCAAAATAGTACTCAATATTTTTCGCGCTTAGTATCCTCATTGCTTCATTTTTCGCATATTCTGGTTTGAGTTTATATTCACGCAAATTCGGAATACATCCTACCGAATGATTGTTCTCGAGTGCGTTAGGCTACCAGTTGTTACAATACCCAGTAATCTACTAATGCTTTGTTATGGTTAAGCTATAAATTTGCATATGCTAGTCTGGCTTTTCCAAACCGAGGGAATGGGATGGGGCTTTTCTCGCTCCTCGACTCCCCGCTACTGGTTTGGCCCGGCCCCATTTTTATTTTTAGCCCCAAAACGCTTGAAATGAACTTCATTTTGAAGTTTTTGCAGCTTTTACATATTTCCATTCGATTTTGATTCCGAAAAATCGAAAAAACGTCTTATTTTACAGTTTTCATAGATTTGCACCTTTTGAAGAGACCTCCCATTTCGTGCCCTCCTCCCTCCGTATTGTTCCCCTTTTTTGAAGAGAGGAGAATTTCATAACCTCCCTCGTCCGGGAGGGCTCGTACAGGGTATTTTTCAAAACGGACCCTGGGTTTTGCTTGGGTCCAGTAAATTTATTTTGTGTCCAGACTTAAACGCTGGGTCCAGATTTACAATTTATTGGCTCGAAAATTTCACGAATTTTTACACAATCAAGAACCGTAATTACATAGCCATACAAAATTTACGCCACCTCCAAAAGATTGGACCAAATTTCATGCGCGCGTTTGTCAGGTGCACAGCATCTGTGGTTTGTGAGTTTCAGCACTCTAAGTATATTTTGTACATCTTTTTAGACTGTATCAATCTGCTTATTAAGTACGTTGATATTTATGTTATGAAGGAATTTCTTATTATGTATGATCCTTGGCAAACGAAAATCTAATAAAATCTATTAGCAAACCCAATTTTTTCCGAATCGGAAACTGGTCTGGGTCCAGCAAAACTTTTTTTGGATCCATGTAAAAATATTTTGGTTCAGATCCACCTGTGGACCCAAAAAAACCTTGTCTATGGACTATCCAACGAGTGAGTATAGTTTTGGTTCGCATAAAATCAGCGTACGTAGGACTTTTCATAATATAAAGGCAAGGCTTGACTTACTGGCTTAATTCGGTTCCAAAGCTGCGACGAGATTATACCTTCACTTCACAGTAAAACTAACATTTCCTTTGCTCAACGAATAATAAAAGCTGGTGAAGCCCAAACTTAGAAAAGCCCATTGAAAATGTTCAAGCCTCTGTATTAGCACGAAACAAGTGTCTTTTTCAGGCTCAACTCATAGTGGTCGGGCACATGGGTGGGGATATATGAATTTTAAGTTGCTAATAACAGAGAATAATTGGAAATTCTATGGTTGTAAGTAAGCGTTTTTGGTAAAAATCACAGAATCTTCCAAAAATCCACAAAATTTTGAAGAGCTGCTCAAACTTTGAAAATTCGCCAGTTGGAAGTAATAGTTAACCGATATCATGAAAAATGAGAGCTTCTTTTTTGATTTGTTATAAGGGAATATAGTAACGGATGACTCAAACCCGCAATTGGTTTTTATGCAGTCCATCAGCGTTTGTAACAGTGCTGTAAAAAAGAGCCTATATTCAGGCCTGTGCTTAGCCTTCTCAAAAGTTAGTAGTGAAGCATTGATGGCTCTTATATTCATTCTCGGGGAAGCTTCAAAATGTGGGAACAAAATTTTGTTTTTTAGATATGCTACATATTTTCTTATTTTCAGGGACCTTTAACAGTCGTACGAATATTTTCTGTTTTAGCATTAGAAATAGTAGTAATTAAATGCATCGTGGTTTCTCCGAGATAAACCACAAAAATTCCACCGCAGATTTGTGAGTGAAACGAAGAGAAACAATAATTGACAGTTAGGTTTCTTCTACAGATTAAGGGGAATTTCGTCTTTTTCATATTTTTGAAGTTGGGCCTAGCGGTTTAGTGATACTGATGTCTATAGGTTATTTGGGGTCGTGATTTTTTTTATTTTTTCGATATCTTTACTGGTGTATGTACAAACCATTTGAAGATTTTGCGATTTTGGTTTTTGATTTCCCTGGAAGCTATGTAATTGACAGGGCTGTCACTATTAGTATGCTTTTTTACACCCAAGATTTCAAAAGGAGTAGGTGATATGGGCCCAGCGGTTAGTTCTATAGCGCTGCCAAAATATTGTGCCAAAAAACCTATGTTTGACACATGATGTACAAGATACAGGCGTTTTGATTGTGAATTTTTTTAGATTTTGGAGTATGACTCGATAACGGGGTGAGATTTCAAAAATGGTGTTCGTCGTTTCATTTGTACATGCTTGTTCATTATTTTGACATGGTTTGGTGGCTCTATCTATAAAAGTGGTGCAGTAATACCTCTATAACAGATACACACCCGGTGTTTTTAGACCCAAAAATCAGATTTTTACCCGGTTTTGACGCAGTACCTCTATTTTGGGGTCAAACTTAAAAAAAGTCGAAAAAGTTGAGGAGCCTTACTTGCTCGTTAATCTTGTACAGATCCATATGTCTAGTTTAAAACTTTTCGGAGAAGAAGCATTTTGAAGTGTCAAAAACCCTATTTTGAATCTATTGTCCCAGAATACAAAATTTTGATCTTAGGCCATGTTTGAAGCCCTCAAATTAATTTTGGCTGTGTAATTTGGCGTTTGGATTACAGATACTATATTGGGGAAGGTCAATTTTATTTTTGGTCAATCTAAGATTTTGGCTGTTCTGGTTCTACCAAAACCCTAATTTACCCTTAAACGGACAAAATTTCGCTGTCAGCTCCTTTTTTAGCCCTTAAATTGATTTTGAATGGGCAAATAGTTGTTTAGCCGAGGGATACTAGGTCGAGAAAGGTTAAGTTTATATTTTGGACAGCCTAATTGTGATTTTGGCTCTGCTAAAATTCTTTGATTTACCACCAAAATGGCCAAATTTCGTTGTCAGCTCCTACTTGAAGCCATTAAATTAATTTTTGTCTGGGAAAATTGTTGCTTGGGTGACAGATATTAGGTCGGAGAAAGTCAAATTTATTTGTTACACAGTGTATCTGCGATTTTGGCTCTTCTAGCCTTCTAGAATACCCTAATTTACCCCGTACTAGCCAAATTTTGATGATATAAGTCTTGCATTTTGGCTCTTGTAGCCAACAATAGTAACTAACAACTTTCATTGTATTTCTGGGAAAAATGACATATACTAGTAGTAGGGCAGAAATGTTCCATGGAAAAAGTAACCCCTGAAAATTTTTGTTGTGGAAATATAACGTTAGGTAGTGCGTGCGTAAATGGCTATATGAAACAGGTTATCCTTGAAAATGCTCTTACACTAAAAATGAAAATCCAAGGTAATGCGTTACGGCTATTTTGCTTTGATAAATGCATTTATTTGCTTAATGGACTAGAGACATGTCGTGGGTCGGTGTGGTGCAAAATGTTGTATTGTTTTCAATTTAGTACGGTGTTCTTCGGCGTCGTGTACTGTACAAGCACATTGCGATGAAAAATCGCTTCTGAGCACGAAAAAGTTTCGCAGACAAGATAGAAAATTTTTGCAACTGGTGGATAGATTACCTCTTATGATGTTCCCCTATGTTTAACTTTATCACAAAACCAGTAGTGTATGATAATGTTTACAGTAAACTGCAACAGATAGTGTAACAGGGGCCGAGAGGTTGGGGCGTACATATTTACATTCGAATTGGATTGGTCGGTGAAATGGCTGTGTAGTTATTCTAGGAATTTTGCATTTGTAGCTTAGACAGATGCAATTTGCTGCAGAAGTAGTACTGTTGTAGACGTGGATATTTATTTATTTCGACTGAATAGAGCAATTTCTAGGTTGTGAAACAAAGACATTCCAATAAAAATACGTAATGTCTCATAGTATATTATAACATTATTAAACTACGGTTGTTGAGTTTACCCCCGATATGATTCTGAGGAAGTATTTGATAATATAAATTTGGCTTTTGAAAATTTATTCAGAGGCCCCTGTTGAGTAGCATAAAAAGTTATGTGGATATTTCACATATGATTTTTCAGGCTTTCGAGCATTTAACCTCTTTTGTCTCAAGGATAATTAAAAAAATCACGTTATTATTAGTTGTATGTCGTTATGACTTGGGCTTGTTTTTCGGCTTGTTTCTTTTTGTGGCAGAGATGCGTCTATTAAATAGTAGCCCGAAAATAAAATTGGATTGAGCACTGTTTTAAATGTTTGGATTAAATTTGTTCAGACAAATTGGAAATTACATACTTCTGATGTCAATAACTACGTTTTTTAATTGTCGTAAAACGACATACTGATCCATCAGGTGACATTAGATCACAGTTTTATTTGACTGCAAATGATTGTGCTTGAAGCACATATAAAATGTTTTAATAAAGTGAAATATCACTCAATCTCTCAACCCCTGTTACGCTATCTGTTGCAGTTTTCTGTAAACATTAACATACACATCAATTACTGGTTTTGTGAAAAAGTGAAAAATAGGGGATTCGGGGAAAACCTACCCACTAGTTACAACAATTTTACTATCCTGAATACAAACCTTTTTCGTGCTCAAAATCGCATTTTTCCACCGAAATATCCTTGTACAGTACAGCACGCCAAGCCCATCACAGCTTAGATCATACACTACATTGAAAACAATAGAGAATTTTGCACCGTAACAACCAGCGGCTCATCTCCAATGTATTAATCAAATTAGTGCATTTTTTCAAAGCAAAACCATTACCTCGGTATTTTATTCTTAGTATAAAAGCATTTTTCGCCGACAACCCTGTTTGACTTAGCAAATTAACCACGCATTACGCATTTTTCCAATAACATTTTTTGTCAGGGGCTTCTTTTTCATACCCGTGAAGGACATTCTTCCCCACTAGTTTAGTATGCAGAAAACATGATATATGGTCATTAATAAATCATGGATTTAGTTGAACTTAGGGGTTTCGGATAAGTGGGGAACGGACATGAGGATTTGAAATCATGGAGAGGTCAGAACATTTACACTTCAGATTTTGTCACCACGGTGTGTTTCAGATTCTTGGGCGCACGTGCGATGGCTTCCTGTTGTTGATTAATCTGAAACGAATATGTTTTAGGATAACGGTGTCGGATTCAATCGCTCTGATTTGATCAACAATTTGGGTACTATTGCGCGTTCCGGTTCGAAAGTAATGTGTTTCACTAATTTTTAGCATTATAATTATTGTTTTAAGGTTCGAGATTGAAATCGATTGCATTATCGCTAGTAAGGGTTTTGCTTGTTTTACTGTTTATATTCTAACTTCGTTGAGAACTTTGTAAATAGGATGTACATGTCTTATGTCAGGAGTTATGACGTCGCTCAATTCGACTAAAATAATGTATTTATTGAATGTGGAATTTCTTAATCCGCACAGTTTGTTTTCATTGTATTTTCTACCTCAGAATCTTCGGGAATAATATTCAACAGTTTTATTACATATTATATGTATCAGAAAACAATGACAGTGAACGTAACTGTACTCAGATGTTCGAAACTTCAGCTGTATTTCCGTACCATTACGGTTGCGGTATTTTCGAAAGAATGCCTTACATTAAATTTGCACTGGCTTACGAAGCCAATGTATCGGGCATCGTTTTAAAGTCTTTTTGACAGGAATACAAATTTTATAGTTGAAATTAGAATATAATTTTGTAAATATTTATCTTATTATATGGCTTTTATACGGGTTTTAAGGCATTCATAGAAGAGATAGCGTCGTCTGCTAAGAGAGGAAGTGGTTCTCCGGGCGCGCTTGATTCAATCGTGGGTAAATTCGGCGTAGGATTTTATTCATCATTTATGGTAGCCGACAGTGTGGAGGTTGTCACAAAGACGCATGTGATCGGGTCGCTAGGATTACGATGGTTTTCTGACGGGTATGTTTGTGTAGGCTGTAGATATGTACTGAAAGTATATTAAACCAAAAATTCTTTCCAAGACATTCCGTACCCAGGAATTTGCGATAACAAGTGTCATTAGAGCGTAGTGTAATATAATGGCGATTGTGTGTTGCAGGGGTGAAATCTTTTAAATTTTGTCTGTCTGTGTGTGGCAAGCCATAGCTCAGGAACGACTTAACCGATTGTAATGATCTCGGGCTCATCCGAACCGGCATAGTCATTCTCGAGTGTTTTTGATTTGGGGTCTGGTTCAGGGGTCAGAGGTCAAAATGAGGTGTTTTTAACCCCATTTTAGTACCCTTCACGGAAGTAGGGTTATTTTCATCTTAACTTTCGATTTTTCCTTTGGTTTTATTTCATAATAAAATAATAAATGCCGATGCCTTTTTTTTGTTTTACGATTAAGGCTCTGGTTCTGGAGTTATGAGGTATGAAGTACGGGGGTATGGCGCCCCCATGGTTCATCGATCCAAAATTCAAAAATTTGTTCTGTCGTCTGCGCGGCTGTAAAGTTTCAACCGGGGGATTTTGGGCATTGGAAACTTACTGCCGGTGCTGGTTTTGTTTTGCGACCTATGGTTCCACGGGTACGGGAGTACGGCGTGATAACAATGTAGTAACGAAGACAGTGACTAGTATGTGACCGTCGTGTCTGCTTGGGTCTATTATTTCAGTTTATATAACACTTAAATACTTAAAACTTGCATAACTAATGCTTGCGGCATATACGTTTTGGATATTACTCCGTCAGAAATAGTAAATATGTTAATAATGATGTCGAATGAATTGTGCATCGTTGCTTATCATCGACATTAATTCAGCAATGACATGATCAACGTAGTCCGCGACATATTTGTCACATCACCAGTAACCTTACTTCCCCTCAACAGTGACGACATCAACCAATGTCTGTCATACAGTTTGGGATAACCTGAAAAAATATCTGTCGCATCCTACTCTGTGTGCCAAGCAAATCGACAAATCGCCATTATGGCTGCGATTAGCCATATTCAGTGCGTCCAATCGTCGACGTCATCAACTGTTAATCCGGTGTGTCCAACCCAGTCACATTCATATGTTCAGCATAATCGATATTTAATCGGTGACTCATTAATATAGTTTTCATAACAATTATTCCACGACAAAAAATCGCCCAATCAGCAATAATTACTTCTTTGTGTTTGCAATTATGGAACGACCGAATACCTAATTTCACCGAATACCGAATATTCGGCCCCTACTATTCGGCCGAATACCGAATAGTTGTTCGCAACACCTATGTATGATGAGAAATCTATAACTCTATAAATCCACCACTGTATGTACGTGCACCATGCAACAGGTCGTTTTATGTTGTGTTGTTGAGTCAGCGATAGTTTTTGTTCGATGAATTTTTTTGCATTGTGCTCTCGTTTGCTAGGTTGAAGTTATAATTTTGTTTTTCTATTGATTTTTTATAACTTCATTATCTGGAGAACGGCGATAATTGGTGCGTGAAGACATATCGTTAAAAAAGAACGGCTCGGTGCGTGGTGTTCGGGGGCGGTAGACGTAGGGTTAGGCTTATGTAGGTATGTAGAACGGCATAGCATGATGTCTCACTTCACATTCACGATGTGTCGAAGAAAACGAACAAATATTGCTGCATTTGGACCACAAAGTATTAATTTCGCAACTATTATGGCAGAGAGATAGTGCACGGCTGATGAAGAACATAACTGTGGTGATCAGAACATTCGATCCGGCTGCGAACTGAATTGATGAGTCTCAAACGCATCTTGTCTTACCAAAGTTGCAACACGTTGTCGTATTTACATAATTATCAGGACTCCGGCCGTAAAATTAGGATATCTGGTTTGCAGATTTTGACTCTATTTTTCAACTAAAAGCGGCCAGTCAACTATATTGCCAACTATTCGGCCGAATACCGAATATTCGGTCGTTCCCTACTTGCAATAGTTACTAATAACCATGGCTCCTAAGTGTAACGAAAGAACAATCGAACGCTATTGGTTTTATGGGGGAATTTTGGGGATGTCCAACTGTCGTTACAAATAACTATGAACTCTGATTCTTGAATCCAACGTGCAGCCCACACTCTAGTTACATCTCAAAATGCTCAACTTTTTTCCTCAGGTTGTCCCCTTAGTCTACAATGCTATCACACAAAATACGGCTTGACACAAAATAATTCGGAATATAAATTGCGGTTCTCGACACACTTCAATAATTGTTGAGCAAACAACCAACAACCACTAAGATTATACCATAAAAATAATCAAACGAACAGAAGTCCACAACAATAATAAACCAGTTCTGTGAAAACATTGCAAAAGCTCATCACAAATGCTCATCATCATGCCGTAGTGTCTCTATCTGTATTCTTCACACAATAACTTTGTATTGCCTTAATGTTCACGAGTCGTGTGACTATCCACAAGAATCGCCAAATAATAAGATGTTGAGATGCTGCTTGCGTGAGTAATCAATAAGTAGAAGTGCCCCTGTGCCTTAGTACAAATGAGCTAATACCCAAAATCGTTAAGCTGTTAGCGAACAGGAGTAACCTGGGAATACCACCGCAACGCCAAAACCACAATCTGAGACTGACTTACGATAATCGCTAGATGTGTGCTAGCGAACGATCAACCAACAATCCGCAAATAACTAAAGCGCAGCGCAATAACTAACAACTTGAAGAGCACCGAACAGCTATCGTGTAGCGCAAACTGACGATTTCTACGGCGGTCGAACTAGAGTGAGGACACCAGAGAATCGAGCACTAGCTTAAATATCCTATCTTACGGCAAACCTCGAAATATTAAACCAAAATTGATTTTGCAATTCAGTCAACATGTCACGATTTGATCTAACACAATTTCTAAAAGAAACTTTCGAGATTATGTGTTGACTTTATCCAACACAGTTGCTGTAGCAAATACAAATTCCTGCGAGCAGACAACTCAGGTACGACTATAACAACATCTCTTTGTCTTAAAGAGTAAACTATTCAAATACCAATCAGAATTAAATTTTAAAAATATCTACTGGTATTGCGCATATAAACCTTAAAATAGTGATTAAATTCTCGTCCTGCAAACATCACGTCGATCAAGAACTCGACCACAAACACACACATAGTAAAATAGTGCAAATTGAAACGGTGAATGGTATTACATACTCAACGCTGCAAACCAGTCTAATTGCGTAATTCGTATGAGTGAACAAGTTGTGATCTGATATATACACCACTACACCAACCGATGGCCGCACAGTGTAGCAAACACTCGCAATATAATAGTTACACGCGTTGCATTCAACGTTTGACATCAGAATAACTCAACCGATCCAATAATTATGTTCTATATATATAAATCATATTGATAAATTTCGAAATACAAAAGAAAGCTTTAGTTTATACACATAAATGTCTTTATGTATAGTATACGTTATACTTGTATACACTGGAGATACATACAGAAATGCGCATAGCATAGCCGTTGAAATAACATACAATATATGTCTAGTAAGACAAAAAATAGTAATATGAACCAAAAATAGAACAAAAAAATTCCTCGTAGCTGATAAAAGAATATTAAATAATGATGTATACGTGCATAACGGACCCGCCGATACTTTGAGATCTAGCAGAAACAGTGCGGTTTTGTGCGGGCAGAACGTAACATGACAATGCCTGGACAACAAAGTAATAAAGAATCGTCACATATATACTTGTTATAAATGTGCAGGATACCATAAATATATTGATGAAAATTCGAGAATGTCGGGGTATACATACTTTTAATCTATATACTACATTTTGTTGTATTAAACACAGAAAGTACGGCGGCATTCGTGCACGAATCCCGTGTGCGATAGGTACGTAATAGTCATAGTATGACACAAGACACAAAAATCTACAAGTTGTAAAGAAATCACAAAAATGCTCAATCGAGCAATGCAAAACACGGATTGAGACAAATTCAAATCGCCTATTGGGAAATTTGTATTATCTCCGCATATATATAAATTGGGTCCTAACCGGTAAGGAGTCACAAAATTATTAATATATACCATTGAGCGCTTACATATAAACTATATCGCATACGTACATGTTACCCAACAAATATTGCAATGGGTGATTTGGAATAGTCATTCAGTAACTACAAGTTCACGTAAATCAAGCTCTACTGGTTCAGAATATTCGAAATTATAATCAAAAAACCACATCAATGATTTAAAAGAACTAGGGATAAATGCGTAATATAACATAACACAGCCAATGAATTACGGTAATGACATACTGCTTTACGCTCCATCGTCTGTCTACTAAGGGCAATGATTTTTTTTGTTATCGAAGCATGTTTCACAATCAGTGTAACCCAGTTATACTTTTAATTGTCAAAAATTACGAACGTGGTACATAATGGCAACCGCTATGCGGACCTTCGAACTTAATAATAACTATGGATAAACCAATCGAAAAGGTCAACGAAACAGCCATATTAATCCATCTATACAAGCCTCAACTGTGAAAACGTCAAGTTATGTTTTAATATGTGATCTTGAATAAATTTTTATTTGTAACTGTAGTGATGGGCAGTAGAATAAATGTTGCTGTTTCAGAACCAAATTAGTACAGATGATAACCATTAAAACTTGGAAAGGACTAGGAATAAAGATGTAACAATTCCGGTTGACATTCCTAACCAACACGCAAATGCTAGCATAATCAGTGTGCACTTCACAATATTGAAAAATTGCACGCCATAACCTTTCAACAACACTTAACCGCATAGCCAACATTACAAGCTATGACAAGTTTAATGAAGTAGTCATAAAAATAGTTTAGCTCGTTTGGCCCAGTCAGCCGACCATGGTCATTTCAATAATCTACTTACAGTCACCAAATTATCAGTCCTCCTTGCGTATCGCGCGACCAATTTATTGATCCTGGTGAAATTAAATCGAATCAAGCCACCGCGTCAGCCTTAGCAGTAATTTCCAATAAAGCCAATGCGCAAACGAAATCGATAAACACGTGCAATATTTGAAGAAAACATCATACATACATACTGTTTCATCGGCACACCTGGTTGCGTTATGTTCCTTATCGACTGATACTTCATTACTCGTCCCTATAGGGATGTGCAGGTTAGAATTTACACTGTCTATGCCTAAGAAAATACAAACATTTACACCCGAAAACTCAATACTGGGATAACTGCGCTAGAACAGACAACTGATATTAACGATTAAACCATTAAGCAAATATAAATTCCACATTTACAACATAATCACATGTGCCTGTAACCAGTCCGGAAAGCTCACTAATATTTTACCTATCGTCAGGTAACTTTTAAGCTAGACACGTAATTAGCGCCATGTTCATGTTTGTTCTATCCACAGCGATAGCCATGAAATTTTATTATGATTCATTAAAATTCTTTCATAAAAAATTGCGTATTCAATGATTAGGGTACCATAACGTCACAAGTCAAGTTGGAGGACGACACAATCTTGTGATAATATATAGGTGGGCCGCCTTGAGGGTTACAAGTGCTAGAATGTAGAAAATCCAGATAATGTAGCAAGAACATACAGGCTGTGAACACAAGAATAATGTCAAGCAAGTATTATCAAACTGGATGTTTTGGAAGAGCGTGCGTAACCACTAGAAAATGGTGTGACACTCCTGTACAAATCAGCGATGAATATTTTTTCTTAGCGTGATATCACCATCTTACAAGACCTTGTATGCAATTAGAGTTATCAGCTCCTCCCTGAATGCGGCCCACGTAGATGTGTAATCGAGCACCCTATTCATCTACACAGATTTCATGCAAATCAATTGACATAATGATGAGTATTTGCCGGAGTAAGGACTAACGCCTACAATAAAAATACAGAGAACACAATTTCAGTACCCGTAGTTGGACCCGATAATTTTAGTTGTTTAAGACCGTCCATCACCATCGACTAATTGTTCGATGCGACTTTGTTTTACTGCTACACTTGTTAGCTCAGAATCGTACGTGATTGCTAATAAAAATCGTTTTTGCTAAACAACTGCTATTCCTCGATTTTGTAAAAACCATAAACACAAGATTTGACTAACCGATTTTTAAACTAAAACATGCTTTACATACACTATATCATCGATATCCATCATGTTTTTGAACGAAAATTTGGTAATCCGGAACGATCATTGACTTACAAACAGGATAAATTGCGTCAAATATCCAGGTGGTATATCGGAAATATTAACGATTTTTACAAAACCAACATGGCTAATAAATTCCAAACAAGACACATAAGCGATGAACAATAACCTAAAAGCCACCTCGAAAGACCAATCAACGGTAGGTTTATCAAAGTATGGATAAAACACTCAGCAATATTACTGGCCCAATATATTATCTGTAACCGGGGGTTATTTATGGAAAACCTTAGTTGAAAGCCGTTAGGTTTAGTATCGGTATCTCACTTTGTAAGCTGAAAAGACACTGATTCCACTAAACCAGTAGGGCTGAACGTATGGTAAGCACAATTTACTATTACTATTTCGACAGACGTACTAGTTTTGTATGCTGTCCAAAAATTTTTTTAATTTAGCGTTTTTTAATATACATGCATTTGCGCCGACAATTTTGCTTTATTTAGGCATAATAATAACCGTATAAAATTATTGCCACATAAGATATTAAGGTTTAAGTAATTTTTTAACCAAGTTTTACACGGTGTCGAGTAGTTCCTTATGTCATTTTTTTAAGTTTATACCAAAAGGTAAGTATGATGATTTTGAACCGCATTTAATATACATGCATTTGCGCCGACAATTTTGCTTTATTTAGGCATAATAATAACCGTATAAAATTATTGCCACATAAGATATTAAGGTTTAAGTAATTTTTTAACCAAGTTTTACACGGTGTCGAGTAGTTCCTTATGTCATTTTTTTTAAGTTTATACCAAAAGGTAAGTATGATGATTTTGAACCGCATGTACAACACAAACTTGACCCATCCCGGTCAAGCGCATGTTGAATTACAAGATAAGTACCTAGGCTTTTTTGTGAGTAGTGGTTATTAAGCTGCTTGCAACCGGTGGTGATACAAAACGTATGTGCCAATGTGTGGTTCTCATGGATCCCATGAAACAACTGAAAACATTACCATAAATTAGAAAAGCTTCATTTATTGCAAGTGATTTTAGCATTGAAACCTAGATTTATGCCTTCGAAATCAATGTACAGCACCCTAGGGTACACACGCAGGAGTGATTTCGTTGCAGTAGTTGATTCATGCAAAATTCGTTCTGGTATTATTCAAACATTTATGTTACTTTAGCGGCCGGTAAATTGTTTTCTGTTGAAGTACGGTAACACAAGTTTGTGCTTCACTCAAAGTATTCATGGAATATGGTGAGTTGTTTAAGTATCGATAAACACACAACACGGTGTTGGTCGTATTTTCACTATGTTCACATCATTTGATTGTACTGTGCCAACAACCGTTCGAAAAACAATAACCGAAGAGACAAATCTAGCAACAATATACACGTAAATACTTACTTTGGATTTGATTAAACGAAGCAGCGAAATAAGCTGTTAAGCTTTCGTCCTCTTCAAATATCGTAACCAATAATCGATTATATGATTATAAACACCTGACGATTCATAAACAAGACAAGCAAGTGTCGACACTAATTTGCCGCATAAAACAACTGTAAAAGCTATCAATACGATTCCAGAGACTTCCTAAGTTTGCGTCCAGAGCGCTAATGGTCAAACGATCGGTCAGAACCTCATTCAATTATTTTTGTGATTTTGCCAACAACGAAATTGGATTGGCTACGGTTCTGCATTTCCATTTGCCTATAGCAACAGCAAAATAATATAGATGCATCTTATACATGTAAAATATTCAATAATAACAGAAGTATTGTGGAACGTGGTAGCAAGAAGGGCATTGAAATATTATTTTATCTACATTACAGTCCGATTTATAGTATTCCCTCATTTAAGACAACTTGACTTATGTACGGATAAGTACAACATAATTTAGAACAGCTTAAGCTTATACTGAAGCAATCTTAATATCATCTACAAATAATCCCATTTTCATCATAATCGATACTGACATGAGATCGATTATTGGTGTTCTGTTCTTTCTTCCAGAAAATGCGAAATTTTAAGACTTCACGCTGTCATGGACATAAGAAGGAAAAATATCCCAATAGATCAACGCAAGGAAAAATGTTCATTGTTGACAGTTAACTTTAGAGAATTTCATTTCGCGAACGAAATTCTTGGATCGTGATAAAATATTTTAATCCAGCCCGCCCAAAGGGTTAGCTACTAGGATTTAAAAACTAAATCTAATTAGTTCAAGCTCGAAAAATTTGTTTAAACTTTTGCTTAACATTTCGAAACACATGGTTATTTGATTCTAAGCACAAGACTGCGGATTCTTCAACAGTTTAGGCCGGAATTTGGTCGATTAAGAAACCCTCCGTAACAATTTTTGGTGTGCATTTAGATTCCTTTATATGGCAAAAATTGTCGAAATCCAGCAGAGCAGTGATAATTTATGCATGCCACAGAAGATATTTGCAGGTGACAAGGGTATGAGGAAACACCAGTGCAGGTAGCACGACGATATAGGTACGTGACTGGTAATGGTAGACGATATATAAATAGCAGGACGTTAACACCTATCTGTAGTACCATGTAATGTTGTCATCAAGCAAATGTAGATAGAACTTGAGCGATGAACAAAAATCAGGAATATGCCTCAACATATCGACCAAACGTTAAGAATGTTTGCATAATCGCAAGAATTGTCCGAGTAAGTTCGTAATAGTAATAATAATATTATAATGTACGAAATCTAAGTTATCGCGGCTATAGTAAACTTCGTCTATTCTACGGGAGTTGAAATTTTTGTTCTAGCTTAGTGTACTTAGATTACATAATAACGCGAAATTATTACCTAGTCTTATGCGTGGGGGAATGCTGCTTAGAAACAATCACCTCTCAATTGACATGTATATATGCATTTGTTTTACGAATTGGCACGAGTAATATAAGCCAAGCTTGTTTATTTGAAGGTCACCTTTCCTCAAATGCTCTAATAAGTATACAGATATTTAATTAAGATAATTAAATCCTAGCAGTTTGTAATTTTTGTACTAGATGACGATATGACATGGCCAAGTATTTTTTAAACAGATTACTGATCATACAAATATCCCAATGCCGTTTATCGTATGAGATTCTACCGCTTACAGTACCCATTCGTACCTCGCTTGTTCCTAGTAAAGAGAAATCATTTTTCCTACATTGCAAAACAAATTTTTTTTACACAGGTGTTAAATTCGAAAATAACCTGCTATGTTCTTTACAAAGATCAGTGGGTTTGCAACATTAGGACCATATACGCAAAGTCAAAATCACATTCTGTTTGTGTTGATCATGGAAAAAATGCAAAAACTATGTAGAAAGGTCAACTATGTAAAAGTGAAAAATTTGAAAACCACATCCCGTTTCGTTTCTTTCTCAAATTTTCATTTTGAACAATTCAATGCTGGCCGTTGGAGCCCAGGTTACTTTTAAGGGGGCAGTCATTGCGAAAAAGGAACAGCTTAGCACGTTAAGATTCGGGAACAACAGCCTCCTGAGTTAAGCTATGGCGTAACGCAAGGCTTATATAGGGACATGGCTAAACCTAAGACCGAGAAGATTGAGATGTCGTAATACGAAAGACTCTTCCGCCCCAAAAGTACATTTGGCCGCAGTTTCAAAGCATGCTGACAACAATTACAAGCTTCCAGTAATGTAGGCCGTGGCACCGTAATTGTAAATAAAGCGTTGCCTTAACTTCTTATCTCCTTATACATAACATAGATTAAAAGCAGGGAATAACCGGAACCGGAACCGTCCATTTAAACCGGATCCGGAACCGGAACCTGGTCTTCGAAATTTATATATAGTAAAACAGATGATGGAAGAAATGAAGGTATAGTGGATTTAAAATGCATTAAAAAATAACTTTTACATTAAACTTAAACCATTGCGATGGTATTATTGCCTTTCTGAAACTTTAAGAGACTGAGGAAGCTAATAATGTTTATTTATCGATCAAATATGTCGGTTTTTGGACATTCAGAGCAAAAAATGTCTTCCACTGTACACCATTGCGTATACTGCGTCAAATCGAATGTGCTTACAAAGCTTGGAGCGTAGAATACATACTTTCCCTGTATCTTCAGTCGCCTCCCTTTACTACACATACGTTTGTTACATGTTCTTCTGTAGGAAACTTAAAATTATTGGTTTATATCATTCTAAGAGAAAATAATAGATAGAAGGTAATTTTCTGATCAGTGGTCAGAGACACTGTTTAGGCTAGCGTTGGGAAAACAGTGCCCGTCAGTTAGATCATGATGATAACTTTCTAATCAGAATGCTATAAATGAGACACACTGTAATGCTTCTCGCACAGTTTCAATAAATACAGTTCATTGCCAAGAAGGCAGTTTCTAGCTGCGTTGCAGATAACGTTAGTTTACTTCAATTTAGACTAATTTACCAAGTTAACGAGCGCACTGGCGGCTGCTTGACGCAATTTATGTTAGCCAAGCATACCCTAAGTACTTCTGCGTAAGCCATGCTCCGTTACCGAGTTGGACCGGTTTAATTCAAACGTATCCCGCAGACTTCTGGATGTGTAAAATAGCTGCTACAAGCATCGACCTGGCTTTGATTTAACAAACTCCTGCAGCTCATTATGAAAAATTCCTGCTCTAATTATGTGCCTTACTTACGTTTCACACGGCAAATTGGTTAGTTAATCTTTTCTTTTGCTTGGTTGTATAGCTTGATCATTGTATAATCTATGTTACATATGTTTGGATTACACGATGAAGAAAAAAAGGTGGAAAATTTCAAACAAAATTTTTAAACCGGAATTCCGGTTCCGGTATGGTTTTTGCCCTTTGCCGGAACCGCAATCGGAACACGATTTTCGCCGGAACCGGAACCGGAATTCCGGTTACTCCCTGATTAAAAGTGTTTCCTATAAAGTACAGAAACTTTGAAGCGGAGAACTTCGGCTACGGGTTTAGAGAATAGCGGAAGGTATGCTACTAAGAAAAAAAAAGGACACAGTGAACGAAATCTATGGGGCAAGGTTATCCGCTTATGAAAGCGATATTAGCACAATTGTTAAGTTACCACCATTGAAAAGATCAACTAATATCGGTATCTCGTTTTTAAAAATAAGACAGGACGAGCGTGGCCCCATCTATAGTTGTCACTATGTACGATCATCTATTCTGTGTGCTTATTTAATAGTTTCGTAGGCTTTTTTAAGATTTTAAAAATTCCCGCTTTCCGTAAATCAGGTTCACCAACCGTCGAGTTTAGACTCTTCAAGAGCGATTGATCAAACCATCATATTTAGCAAACTAAAAGTATATTGAACGCATTCTTGATGCGCCGCAGGCAATTTCGAATTAAACCACATTGTCAAAAAAGAAAAAATTTTCTCGCTGAAAACAAAGTTTATCTATCCTTGACCCATTCAAAATCAGTGGAAAAATGAACTAGCCAAATTGTATTCTGTATAGCAAAACCGCCATTTGCAGCGTTTTGGTCTGGATACCCAGAACCTACTTAAAGGAGCAAACCATTTAACTATGCCAAAACTGAAAACAATGAAGTTTATACTAGGGGTTGACGCACCATTTACAGTACACAACGTCTCTGGAAGTAGCTTCAGAAAAGCTAGTTGTGCTGTGAAGTTGTAGATCTCGTCGAATCGATCTTAATGCAGATATTTATAATAAATAGAAATTTCCTTTAGGAAACGAGAATCGAAGTTTAAGTTTGCACGAGTGCTTACTGACGTGTCATTCCTGTTCAGTTCACTACGCATTAACCCAACGACTATAGTATTATATAAGCTATGCTTCGCAGTGCAAAGAATAGTTAAAATAAAATGTGTAGAGCAGAGAATTTTGAAATCACGAAAAGCCGACAGATTTAAAATAAAAGAAATGTAACGAACATCAATTTTGAAACAGCAATGACATTACTCCTTCGATTATACAACCTTCGGAAATTTATCATCAAAAATTGCAGCGAATGATGTTAGCGGCGTGTGTTGTCTACAATTACAAAGTAAGCTAAATTATAGACCAACATGACTTTATAAATCAAGCGTCGTGCAAGTCAAAATATCATTATTACAAAACTTAGCGGAACTGCTCGAATCTAGGCAATATTTTCGTCTGGTGTATTTGCAGATCCAGGCAAACATGAGAGAAAAAAGCTCAATATATTTGTAAATATTGTAAAATCAATACCCCGCTGCGTTTACCTGAGGAAAATATAGAAGTTCGCTTAAACCCATAGCTAACGTAAAATTTTCGCTGATGGTCGAGCAGCTAAAATTTAAATAATTCATTTTACTAGCTAACTAAAAGTAATTAAATTACTCGGCAGGCACTTGGTTAGTTACATAAGAGTAAATTTGGTATTATACGCAAATCTATCGGACCTCGTAAAGACCGTCTATTTAAATTAATAGATACGGGCAATGAACTGGTAGAATAAGTGGCTGCTTGGATGCTCTTGATGCCGAACAGTCAAATGCACTAACGGAGGATGCCGATCACATTGGAAACGACACTCGTTATCATTTTCGGCTACATCAACAACTTGCCGTCAAACTTCATTCGCTTGCAAACAGGGGTCACCACAGATACCATTACGAACTGGTACAACTACTGTGGGGATGTCGCTGTGGCTTACGACCGTGATCATTGGCAAAACAGGCTGGGTGGCCCCGGTATCGACGTAGAAATTGACGAGTCGAAGTTTTTTCGACAAATATACAACCGCGGCATGGTTGGGTGGTGGTCATGACTGAACGACAAACGGGCAAGTGTCTACTTTTTCACGTCTCCAATCGCACCATCAACACAAACATGCCTCTAATATTTCAATATATTCGACCGGGAACCAGCATCATCACCGACAGCTTCCAAACCTACATCCAAGGACTGCGCCGCCTACCTAGCCCCAGCAATATACTCACGCCACGGTCAACCACCATAACCGCCAATTCCTTAATCCTGGAAATCCCGACGGCCATACGCAAAACATTGATGGTCTCTGGGGAAATTTGAAAACCTTCATTCGGCGACACCAAGGTGTTCCTCATAGCCTATTCCAGCGAACCATTATTGAATTTCAATGGCGACGACAATTCGCTGAAAATATTGTCGGTGCACTCATTGCCCAAATCGGAAACATGTATCGCGTCTAGAGGTTAGTTCCAATGTCTGTAATACGTTTTCTTATAGAGTTCTAGATTAAGCCTAACAAAATAAGCCTAAGCCTTAGACTAAGCCGGGGAGCTGCTGCCCCACCGGACCCTCTCGCACTAAGCCGCTGCGCTGGCTAACTGCCACGGTTTTGGGTGCACAGTACTAGTGCTTCCTCGCCTGCGTTTGCCAGTGCAGTATTTCCGGATACCCTAACCTAAGCTTCAAGCTTACCCTAAAACTGAGCCCAGTCTAAACCTAATTTCCAAACATCAAAATATGCATTTTTCGCTTGCATCCCGATATCGGGAGCCATATCTTCTTGTGACTGACAGTAGACATCACACCCAATCCATCGCCCATTGCATTTTCTATATCATATCCAAATTTGAGCCCAATCGGTCAATCCGATCCAAAGTTATGTTCAAAAAGGTCAAAAAACCAAAATCCATATTTCTAAAAAAATCCGACCCCTGAAATTGGGCCCCTCCTGAACACATTTGAAGAGTTAGAGCCCTGAAACCTTTTCTGTTCCAAAGAGCAGGAAAAACTGGTCCATGGGGGGTTAGGGGGATCACGATATTAAGCGGAGCTTTAGGAAAAAAATTGCTAAAAAAGCCTCTATACCACAAAAAAATCCGAATAAAAAGAACAATAATTTAGCATCATTAGGAGGTTATACCTGAAAAGGGGCGACCCTGATCTCGAAGAGATCTCTTTTGGGGGTAAGAGATGATTGGGGCCCAGAGACTATGGGGGCTATACTGAAAAGATGGTGGGCCCCTTCTCTTATTTTCCCCCCTCAGCCCAATCAGGGCCAAAAATTTAGTCAGCAGTATAATGCCAGGTATATATATCTTTGTTTTGTTGTCTCGAAAATGAAGCAAAAATAAGGTTGACGTATGAGGAGAATAATAATGTGGACGGGGGCGTGTCTATTCTATTTGACCGAGAATGCTTGCGGAATATAGCGCGGCTTCAAAAATAAATCTCTATTCAGTCAAAATTCATGTCCTTAAAATTTTCATTAATTTAATGCGCTACGTTCGTGCAGTAAGTGTTATGCCGATTAGGGCGAAATAGTAAAAATAAATAACCGACGTCTTCTGCTTCCGATGCAGACCAAACTTTACATTTTAAAAAGGTATATCTCCAAAAAAAGTAATCGCCAGCTTTCAAAAAACTCCAGAAAGCTTCTTTGAAAAAGGCACCATTATGGGCGCTGTAATATCAGGGAGCAGCCGGAATTCCAGATCCGGCGGAATTGTGTTCTGGTTGCGGTCCAGACAAAAGGAAAAACATACCGGAGTTACGGCGTAAAAATGGGGTGCACCGGTTGTCGTCCCCTGGTAAAATTTTGGCCATCCCCCTCCGGTTCATCGCCTCATGGAAAATTTTTTGTTTCTCTTGGTAAAAACACCTCAAATGACACAAAATTTGGCAAATATTTGTGCTCTAAAACTCCGAAATTAGTTAAATATTATATAATTTAAATGTTGTTAAATTTGCTTCAAAATCGTATTATCTATCAAGGAAAAGCGTTTACGACAAGATTTTTAAACCTGATTCTTTCGGCAAAGTGCTCCCTGGTTCCGAACCAGCTCCCCTCACGTACTGCTACAACCCCCTCTCCCATCCATGCCCCTCATAATTCAGCGAATAGAGAGCCCGGTATATATATTAGGGAGTAAGCGAAATTCTGGTTTCGGCAAAAGTCATGTCGCGGTTGCCATTGCGGCAAAAGGCAAAAACAATACCGGAACCGGAATTCCGGTTAAAAAAGTTTGTTTACAATTTTCCACATTTTGCTTCATCTATGATCCAGACATGTAATATTGTATAACATTGTTCAAGTAATCAAACAAAACAGGAGATTACCTCTGCAAATTGCCCTGTGAAACGTTAGTAGGACACAATTTAAGTAAGAATTTTTAATTTTGAACCTGCAGGAGTTTGTTAATAAAACAAAGCCATGTCGATGTTTATAGCAGCTGTTTTACCCATTCAGCAGTATACGGTGTATGTTAGAATTAATCCGTTTCATCTCTGTACAGAGCATGGATTATTTAGCAATACTTATAGCTGTAGGATCGGATAACATAAGTTGCGTCAAGCACCAGCCAGTGCCTCTGTAAACTTTGTAAATCTGTCTACATTAGTAACATTTCAGCAACGCAGCCAGAAAGTGCGTTTCTGGTTATGAACTGCATTTATTGAAACTGTGCTAGCATTATCACAGTTTGTCTCATTTATAGCAATCTGATTAGAAAGTCATCATCATTTTCGTCTAGCTGATGGGCACTGGTTGTCCAATGCTAGCTTGAACAATGTCCCTTGACAACTGATCAGAACATTATAGTATACCTTCTTTTATTTTCTTTTAGAACAATATAAAATAATTTAGAGTTTCCTGTGGAATAACATGTACCAAACTTATGTCTAATAAAGGGAGGCGTTTGGAGACACATGCGTTATAGGCACATTTAGTTTTTCATAGTTTACGCAAACATATATAGTGGAAAGCATTTTTTTGCTGTGGATGTCCAAAAACTGACATATTGATCAGTAAGTAAAGAACGTTAGCTTCCTCAGTCCTGATCGGCATTAATACCATATCAATACATCATGTTTAATGTAGTAGTTATTTTATATACACTTTAAAACCACTGTGCCTTCATTTATACTTTCATATGCTTTACTATATATAAGTTTCGAAGACTATAGTCCAGTTCCGGATCCTGTTTAAATGGACGATTTCGGTTATTCCCTGCTTTATATATTTTTTCACGTACAAACCTTGCTCATTACATTTAGCCCATGTCGAGCACTGATTATGCTACCGGCCGAATCCTTCACGCCCCTTCCAAAATTGTTACTAACGGCCGTTGGATCCACATCGCACTTTCCGTGTACTCTCCGAACCTATAACAACATCCTTGTTTCCAGCTTATTGAAATGATTTGTCGTATTGGCGCGCTTTGCCTGTCAAACTGCGTATTCTAAGTCCCGATGAACTGACCATTGGACATATCAGAGCCGAGCCAAATAAAAGAAACCGCTATGAATTTACCGTTCAAAACTTCCCTGCACACGGTATTGTGTATTATAAACATCCAATCCTGGCCCGAAAGAGAGCGTTAGGATTTCGTCTAATTAACCAACATCAAAAATTATCCTAGGGGCAAGATGGATCAGAAAGCTCTTTACATCTGTTAAGGATTTGAACTTTTGGAATGGATTGTCAGGATATGGTAGTAAACTATAACAAATATTGTGTACCTGCTTCTCATGTCATTCGCACGTACCGCACAATTCATGAGCTATTGATTGTTTGTATGATATTAATTGTCGTATATTATTGATGGTATGAAGTCGTACCCTGTAACATTTAACATTTAGAATAATATTCTTAGGATAGCAGTCGTAATGCACCTAGACATTCGTGTCTCTTCTTCTTTCGTTACCTTAGCGTACGTACCAGAACCTAGTATATTGTTTAGTGTGCTGTCACTCCTGTTTGTTAATCATTACTCATCAGTGCTCATTTTCCCGTTTTCTTCAAGCGAGGCAAGCGCAGCCGTTATCGGAGTGTACGTGAAAGCTAAACGTTATTGTTTATCGACTACCTATATACGTTACATTAAGAAGGGAGGACACCTAGTTTGATTCAGTCCAATTGACTGCGAGAACAACGTACTTTATGATATATTGTTAATACCATTTCCATTACTGATGTACACTAGTGTTATCGAATGTATTGAGTGCATTGTGTTCCCTCGTAACCGATTTGATTTCAATAAATGATTATTGAAAACCCGTTGTGTCCTTGTGTCGATCGATGATATATGTAAGGTATGAATCAAAGGGGTTTGAAATCGTCATACCAGTCGACTAACTGCGCTCAGATGCGACGTCGGGAAGGTAGCAAGTCTTGGCATGGTTCGCTGACAAATTAATGAGTACGGCTGTTGATCGGAATTACAGAGCGAGAGCTCCAAGCAACCAACATCGACGAGGATCCGGGGAACTACTCACTGAATTTCGTTGCGGGAGTGATCCGACGTTATAATCGTCTACGGATTGTCAACCCTAGTGTGGCCACTGTGGCAATAAATTTATTTAGCGAAAAATTGTTTTGGCCAACCCTAGCGATTGAAACTTCCAGCTGAGACCAGGATAGGGAACTATAGCGGTGTGGTCTCCTTGGCCTCTGAGCAGGTGACGGAGCCAACCTCCCTGGGGAACTCAAAGGTAGTAACTCGTTGGTTACGTGCGCAACCCATCCGGCGGGATCCGAACACGTCGCGTGAAGCGCTCCTGCGGCTTGCTAAGCTTCGTAGCTTCTTGCGTCTGGGAGATTTTCCAAAATGAGCACGTTAGGTCCTCCATAAGGTTACGATAGCGGTGGTCTAACAAGCACTGTGTGTGGGAGTGCGCGGTTTAGCAGCGTCACCGTTGTTACACTTGATTCCAGAATTGTTAATTAGTGTTCTATTTAAATAATGTATGGGTTATTCGTCAGTCCAGTCCTTACAAGTATCCACGACCCTGTAATTTTCGGGTTCAAGGTTGGCTAGCTACCTCTGTTATCTCTACCAACGCTGCGTTAAATCGAGTTTTGTTCCAACATTTTGGAAGCTTGGAAAAGCCGCCTTTATCACTAAGATAATCAAAGATGACTGTTGATCTCAAATATTATGGTCCTTATACATTAACCTCTTTCATTCTTAAGTGTGCTGAAAGAGTAATAGATCGGTTTCTTCGAGATGACACACTTGTTACGATACCGTTAAGCAAAGATCAACATGCTTGGAGCTTTCGATAAAGTCAGCTTCGAATCAGTTTGCTGCGCGCTTATCAAATTTAAGGTTAAAAAGGTATGGCTGTAATTCATTATGGAATTTGCTTCCATTAGATATATCGTAGTTCGTACGGCCAGTACATCTTAAACCTATGGCGTTAGTCGGAATTGTGCCCAAGAGACAGTTTTATCCCCAATTCACTGGTCACTGGCTATTAACGGTCCCATAGTTTAGCTTGGCAACAATGAAACTCAACTGAGTCAGTCATATTCAGATAACGTGGCAATTATTTTCACAGGATATAATTCCAATGAACTGCCAGAGCTGACCCTATTTTGCAAACAAATTGATTGCTGGTGTAGAAGCAATAGTCTCAGTGTTCAAGCTGAAAAAACTTGTATCATGCTGTTCTCTGCAAACGCAGGATGCTCACATTGTTTGTTATTATTGGCTTAAGACATTCAGTTGTTGTGCCTATGGGCTTAAGCCCTCCGCCATGGAAGCTTGATGTGCGCCATCTCCATTTGAAAGTTGTTTATCGCACGGCCATTGTTTGGTATTATCGGCTTAAGACCATCGGTTGGTCGGCCGATTACAGGAATTCACCTGGTCATCTTTCCAACGATACTTTTCTGACCACTTCTTTGCAGTGATGTTATTAGCGGGCGTTTTGTTAAACCTAGACGACGGAAGTAACTTATAAGTGATGATGTTGCGTGTGTCCTGAAGCTGATCTCGTTTGCTTTACTGACGGCTCAGTTAAGGACAACACAAGTCTTCGATTTAGAATTTTCATGCCAGATGTGACGTCTTTCTCTGTTCGTATGAGACCTTATGGTACAGTTTTCCAAGCACAAATGTTTGCTAATGCTGAGTTAACGAGTTACTTCCTTGTCCGCGGCGTTAAAAACAAACGTATCGCTATTCTCGCTGATAGCCAGGCATCTATGATTGCGGTTGGAATCCACACTTGTCAGCCTGAACGGATCAAGCACTCATCAGCAGTAATCGCAACTTGATGAATTAATTATTGTAAACACAGTTGTTCTCGTTTGGGTCAAGGAACATTCTGTTATTGCATGCAATGAATCGGTTGATGCTCTAGGTCGGGTTGCGGCTCACACGCGTTTGGGTGGTCCACTTCCTGGTGCTTGTATTTCTTTTAGCGTTATTTGCCGTGATGCCTCAGCGTGGTTCAACTCAGAGCACCATAACTCTTATGGTTTTCATCTGGTACCTGTCGGTTAACAAAGTTCGTTCTGCCCACAGTGAACAAGCAATGGAGCTGATATCTCTCTATCCTCAGTCGGTCCGATTGCGATTAGCAGTGCATTTAATTACGGATCGTTGTCGGTTGAAAAACATCTTTTCAGGTTAAGTCTTGGAGACAGTCCAACCTGCCAGCTTTGTTACGCGGCTGAGGAAGAAGTGCACTTCGTTCTCCGCTACTCTAAATTTGATGCTTTAAAGCCTTTAGAGGCTCTATTTCTGGTCATATTCTGGTTTGTGATCTTCAGAAACTTGTGAGGTTCGCCTTTGAGTCTGGCAGATTTTCTTCTTGATTCTGGGCTGCCGCGTTTTTAGAGTCGTACAATGGACTTTTTAGCCTGTAGTACTCTTCTTCTTATATCTAACTGTTCAGAATGCTTTGAATGTCCAATACAACTATATAATGACAGGCTGATAAAAGTGATATTTCTATGGCAGTACGCCATGTTCATTCTCGGGGAGACCTCGAAGGAGGCGCGAAATTCCAGCTTGTTGTTCATTTTTTGATGTGTATAATTATTTTCTGAAGTGATGGTATTATTAGGTAGAGGTCGTGACGGCTTCATTAAATGACCTCGTGGCTGCTATCATTGTGCTTGCCACACTTCATTTTCACTTTTGTGTGTTGAATCAATATTCGAACATGGGGATTTTAAGGGGCGGGGTGAGTCAATATGTAGGAATTTAGCGATTGGTATCTGTCAATGGCCGATTGGGGGTAACCACAGCATCCCATAATACAGGGGATGTACCGTGGTTGTTATTATACTAACCTAGTTGCCGTGTAGAGAAACTTGATTGAGATTGGATTTCAGCATTTTGAATTGTCGTGGAATAACTGAATTCGACTTTCTGGGTTTGATATTAGAATATAGATTAGGTGACCTGTGGCAACTCTAAATATGCATGGTTGCACGTCCAAATCCTGGAGAGCTCGATACTCCTGGTGGTCCCTTCTCTCCATTTTATGGACAGCCCAGTTGTAATGTGGAAGCGCCACACCAGTTTCAAGCGTGTGCGCTCTGATGAGTTACAAAATTTTAACTTCATTGATTTGTTAGAAGTAATTTGCAATATTGGTGTTTTTTTGCTTTTAGAACAGTTCGTAATAAATTTTTCCAACAAAATTTGGTTTGCCCCACTGAAATTTATTAGGACCAAAATATTGATTCTGTATTTTAGATCTGGCACTTATGAAATTAGCAATTCCAACGAGGCCGTACCTGGCACAAAGATTGTTCTTCGGTTGAAGAGCGATTGTCTCGAATACGCTGACGAAAAACGTATAGAAGGTAAATTTGTGTTCGTTAAGCAACAATAAATGCGAGCAAAAAGTATGCCTGTGTGTGAAATTAAGGTACTATAAACCGGTATTCCGCGGTTGGCAATTATGAAATGTGCATAGATGAAGATTCTTAACAGTGTTTGCCACATTTTTAAAAAGACGCGGTGTTGTCCATTCAGATAGGGACCGGTTTTAGCTGGGATGTAGGCAAAATTTCTGGTAGCCATGTGTGAATTGATTCCGATAAGTCATCAAACGTACTGATAGTTATATGCTTTCATCTTACAGCGCTACGGTCTCTTGCATCCTGCATTCTTTTAGCAATGTCGATTTCGCTCTCAAGAACGTTGTGCTGCCCGATTAGAAACTAGCTTTCGCTAAGATATAGGTAATTTACTATTAGCTTACATAAACGGATCCCAGCCAGGACGTCAACTGTAGTAACAGTTCTGCGCATTTCTCTGGCTTATGCGCGCTACAGACGTTTCCTCGTAGTTTTTTGATTGCTTACGAGCACACAGTGTTCCACTCATACAATTATACTACTAAAGTCTTGCATTATGGAGTAGCACTTAATTTCATTTAACCGTTGAAATACCTTTGTATGGAGCTTCGAAAGGATTTGACGGAAAGCATGTCATTGTGTTTTTACCTTTTAAAGGTAGCATTAAATACGAGAATGAGATCCAGCAGTCGAAATTTAAATTAAACGACACGATTGGTATATTGTTTCGTTAGGCAGCACGTTAACGCTGAAATATAACTCAAAATTTATTAAGTGCTACTAAAGATTCGTCAAAAATGATTTCTGATCGCTCTTAACTCATTAGAATGCAATTGGCTCTAAAATAAAACTTTGTTCGTAATTGTAATATTTTCGAAATATCAAGCATAATACGAGGTGTTCCACGAGCTAAGAGTGTAACCATAGCTTAGCGTAGTACTCTGTTATTTTTCTGTGCCTTTCCTGGCTTAATTAGAATGTCAGTGCTAATTAGGTGCTGGACTGGAACAACATGTTCGCGAACTCTTGTTTCAGCATGTTATCATTTTAATATTTTAGAATCGTTTGTGTTACAAAATTGTAGGAAGTGAAAAAATCATAAGATTGGTAATAGATTTCCTAAAACAATATTTTTAATGTTTTTTATTTGATTTAATAGAATTTTTAACTTAAGAAAGAAATTTTTGTAAGAAAAACTGTCAAGTCTTTAAGTCAACTTGGAGCGTTTTTACCTCTACTGAGAGTGGAATAAACAGATTTGACACTGGTACGCCAAATATTTGCCAGGGCACCGAGAAATGCCACGCCAATATCCTTCCACATTGGAGAACCCTGTCTGGCACTTATAGTACAAAATATTCATTATGTTGATATTTACCGTCCATTCAACACAATTACTGGACGTGTTAGTATTGAGCACTTATTTTGAAAATGGTAACCTTTCAGCCATTTATAAATCAACTAAGTTGCTGACGAAAGGGACAATCTAAAAAACTTAAATATAGAGCTTGGTTGAAATATACATTTCTTACCTGGAATATCTTTACCTATTTCGCCATTCGTTCGGCTTAGACTGAGCAAGATTTATTTTGTATAACGTATATATTTCTTTTAGATGTGATCAAAAAGTATAGCAATTTTGTCAATTTTCCAATTAGCCTCAACGGAAAGGTTGTGAATTCGATACAAGTACGTTGTGTCTTAGGTTAGGTGGGACAATGTATCTAAGCAATTGCATGTTATAACGTTGGAACGATGTTCTCTGAGTATTTCATACTTCAACATTGCTAACTACAATATGTACCAGATATGAATGTCGCATTTTCAACGAGCAAGCTCGGGCGAGCAGTGTCAGCATGTTTTGAGCGAGCGAGAAACGGTCGTTTCTGACGTGTACTGTACAGTAGTTGTAGCTTAGGTATCCTCTATGATCCTGGACTGCAGAAGAAAATAGCCGTAAATCAGCATTAGCTCGCTAGTTTTTGTGCTGGGCTTCATGATTATTACTATAACGATCTGGCCTGACCACCGCCCCCGAAAAGTGGGGGAAGGAGGTAAATTTTGCTTAAAAATACTAGATATATCCATATTTTCATATAGTTTTAGTGCCGTGACTGTATTTTCAAGCTGTAAAACAACGTTTTGGCATTATAAATTGTGATAATTAATGTTTAAAAACAATTTGCAAACAAAAAACATAAATGTTCAAACATAAAAAATTTTTTGGATTTAGTTGAACATGGGGTTTCTCCGAGTGGTGGGACAGACAGGCGGGGAATTCCACGAACGTCGGGGATCTGGAAAGTGGGGGCACACCCCTCCCCCCACTGTGGACAGTCCAGACGATTGTTATGCTCAAATACGAGTTAATATTTTTGTTATAGATGTATATCATTTTACTTAAAAAATTTACGGTATTTTCGGACGTTGTTCTACTTTGTATCGCAACAATTAAAAGTACAGTTAATCCCACGGCTCTACGTTACAATCTAAATATTTTATGAATTGAATTTAATTATTGATATCTAAATAGCTTCTAACGGCGACTGCTATTAACAAAGACTCTGTTAAATGATATACCAGTCAAAAAGATACATTAAAATAAATTACTTTATCGTTTTCGGATACCCTTAATATTTATAACTTACTATATTAGTAATTTAAAGCATTATAGTAAATGAACGATATAACTAGGGAACGATCGAATATTCGGCATTCGGCCGAATAGTAGGTATTGGGTATTCGGCCGAATAGTTGGCAATATTCGGCCGAATACCGAATAGTTGACTGGCCGCTGTTAGTTGAAAAAATAGAGTCAAAATCTGTCCACCAGATCCTAATTTTACGGCCGGAGTCCTGATAATGATGCTGCAGACCGCTAAATACGTGCAACGTGTTGCAACTTTGGTAATACAAGATGCGTTTGAGACTCATCAATTCAGTTCGCAGCCGGATCGAATGTTCTGATCACCACAGTTATGTTCTTCACCAGCCGTGCACTATCTCGCTGCCATAATAGTTGTGAAATTAATATTTTGGGGTCTAAATGCAGCAGGATTTGTTAGTTTTCTTTGATACATCGTGAATGTGAAGTGAGACATGCTATCGACCGTGAAGTGAGACCGTTCTACATACCTACATAAGCCTAACCCTAAGTCTACCGCCCCCGAACACCACGCACTGAGCCGTTCTTTTTTTAACGATATGACTTCACGCACCAATTATCACCGTTGTCCAAATGATGAAGTTATAAAAAAATCAATAAAAAACAAAATTATAACTTCAACCTAACAAACGAGAGCACAAAGCAAAAAAAATTCATCGAACAAAAACTATCGCTGACTCAGCAACACAACACAAAACGACCTGTTGCATGGTGCATGTACATACAGTGGTGGATTTATAGAGTTATAGGTTAATAGATTTCTCATCATACATAGGTGTTGCGAACAACTATTCGGTATTCAGTATTCAACCGAAAGTAGGGGCCAAATATTCGGTGTTCGGTGAAATTAGGTATTCGGTCGTTCCCTAGATATAACAATTCTTTTTCAATGCCCGTGTATTTAATTTTTGTAACCGTTATTTCAAGGCCAAAATTCGATCACATTTAGACTGAATATGCTAAAACGCATTAACTATGAGAATATGTTTAGCTCAGATTATTTCTTCAGGCGTTATGGACCCTCGATACAAAAGCAGTAACACAAGAGATGCACGATGAATTTTATCGCTATATTTCGAAAGCGTCTGCCGGAAATCCTAGGTTTGTGCTGCACTACAAGGTAAGTGAAGAAGTAAATAGCTGTAATGTCATTGCGATTCTCCTATATTTATAATTTGGATTATCATACCGAAATTATTTAATGCAAACAATATAGATCGATAACGGCAATTAATAGTAAGGTTCTTGGAAAGGTTAATGTTTCGGTTCTAACTCTAAGCAGTGAAGACTACAGTGTGGACTGGCTTCTAAGTTTGTCTTGTTTTAAAATTTGATTTATAACTGGCTAGTCCAAACCTCAGAAATTATAGCCTGCCGGGGGGCAATTTTTTGCCGGATTTTGTTGCGTTTAGACGTTATTTTTCTCATCATGGGTTTCGAGCCGGAGGTACCCGAATTTTTTCCATGGGTACCTCCGTTTTGCCGGGATCAGCCGAAAATGCCGGGCCCACGCCCCACCACTTTGGACTAGCCAATATAAATATGTATTGCATGGAAAATATATTGAAGCAAATATTTAGCAACGACAGCAACGAAATTTATCCCAAAAGAGATCTTTCGTTCAGAATTGCTATTGAATGTTTACTATGTTTCGATAACATGTATATAAACATGATTTAAGTCAAAATTGCCTGAACAATAAATGTCTGTTGGGTCAAAATAAAATTTTTGAATTGCACGGCCCAGACCATGGACTGGTTCGGATAGGACCGCGAACCGGCGGTCGGAAAATGTCCTCAGTTTGCGTCACTAGTTCTATGTATTAATGATACGTCAGTATTTTAGTACATACAGTTCTATTAATTAATTCTATTGTTCCTTCGACGCTGAATTGAATGACCATTTCCAACGTTGCGCCTGAGCTATTGTTCAAATGTACAACTGTTGCAGCCGGCATGACGCTTTACTGTTTATTTTAACAGGTATCACACTGCTGCATACGTCCGTGATTTTATCTCTTGTAATCTGATCTTTTTTATGTCCTTGCACAAGCTTAGTTCGTCGTTATTATTGATTGTTTCGCCGTGTAATATATAACAACGACGGGACTGTGACCGAAGGCAACCACTATTCCAACACAGAAAAAACAAGGCTGCAGAACTACCGGGAACCTCTATTTCGCTAACAAGCTGTGTAGCCAAGTGCGTTGAAAGGATGATAAAGAACCAACTAAGCTGACAACCTGCTTAGCAACTATCAGTCGGGATTCAGAATGCTTAGGAGCACTGAACACTACTTGATACATGATGTCGTCGACGGATTTCACAGCAAGAAGATGGAAAGAACTGGAATGGTTTTAGTAAGCTTCTCTAGAGCCTTTGAAAAGTTTGGAAACACCGCTTATTAAGAAAGTTGTTTTCTGATGATCTTATCTTTTGGCTGAGTTTAAGAGCACTTGGTAATATAGAACAATCGCTGCAAGAAGCCATGGACGCCAGTTAGAATAGACGAAAACTAACAAAATGATCTTCAGCTTAGAAATGACGTTCCAAACTGTCTTCACGGCTTGGGACAAAGAGCTAAACACCAGATTGGATGTGTGGTAGAAGGGAAAGTTATTGAAATTTCATCCAGCCCCAGTTTACCTCGGGCACTCATATGATTAAATGTTGACTTTTAAAAGTCGAAAAGATAGTACACAATATGAGAAACAGAACAAATATATTGCGAGTTGTTATTGGAAAGTTGTGGGGAAAGAATACGGAAGGCATGCGGCTCCTATACCTGAGATACATAATATCATTGGCGGAATACGGAGCAACTATCTATGGTGCATGCAGCAGTCAACCGACATCGACAAAATCTTAGTCAAAGAGAAGGCTGCTTGCAGAGTAATTAGTGGATGTCGCATGAACACCATAATAGCAAACATTGTGTCAAGACGCATGACAAAGCCCCAATTGAGACAATCGGTGAAACACACCGCCGACAATAGTGGATTGAGCGAATACGACCGACAAGTATTTGAATCTTCCAAGGCAGCACCATGGCTATGCGATTACAATCTCCAGTTCAACGAATCACTGATAGAATACGTCAATGAGAACCAACCTCAAGACCAGCTGAGACTTGCTTTCGTTCTAACGGTACAGTCACTCCTAAAACTTCATTTGTAGTACAACAGGACAGATGGGTCAGGGCACCAGGGAACGAGAAACGGTGGAATTGTAGAAATCTATGAAATGACACAACAGAATGAGATTGCAATATCCTCAGGAAAGGTCACCAGTAGCTGCAAATCAGACATCATTGCCATTGAAACCGCACTGAAGATGGCCAAGTACAAACAAGAGGACCGTAGATAGAATTTAATAGCAGTGTTCACAAACTCACGATTATTGAAAACTACCTAATGGGCCGTTCAAACAACATGAAAAGATACCCGTGCCAATATGGAGCCTCATAGCCGCTTTAACGTAACGAAAAAGAGCCCAATACTTACAATGGGTCCCTGGTTATTGTGACATCACCGAACACAAGATGGCAGATGCAGTCGCAAAACCTGGAAATGCACAGGAAGATGACCCTCTATACTTTGCCTCAGCAAATCTTCTCTGCGAGTATACTACAAAGAGAAGTGGAACATGGTATTCAACCCACGTACCGGTCACCAAAGACAGCGATTTATCTAGAAAAGACCAGGGAATACTGTCGCAATTCCGAACTGGTGGAAAACAATCCAGCAGCTCCAAGAATTTCATTTCAAGAAACTAATCATATCGTGACCCTGCCCACTGTCGCCTGTGCAAAAATACAGATGAAACCGTAGAGCATTTGTTCGACCAATGTTTAATCCTCATAACATACAGAAAAACTGAAAAAAACGCTATTCACGGCTCCAAAAACGTACATCAATTCCTGTTTAGGACCGGAATTATTTCCGGATGTCTATGATTTTCAAAGCACGACGCCAGAAGACAACAATGTGGCCGTTACATGCTTGCCTTGATGACCTTCGACTTGACGGCCATAATAGCAACGCAATCCATTCACTTCTGAGTCAGTTTTTTCGAACCTTAATCTCAATTTTTTCTAAATGTCTATACTTAAGCAGTGCCTTTTCGTGTCTGGTGCAGTTCTTATATTGGCTGAATGTTGTGTTTTGGAATCCAAAAAGAGTAGACGGTGCTTGGGTTTATTCATGGCCACGCTACAAGCAGCTTGGCTGATTGCTACTGTCAGCAACTATTTGTAGTTCTGTTGATGATTGGGCTTGTGTTTATGAGCGTGTCTAGCTAAGCCGATTGATACGAGTCCCCCAAATAGTGGCTACAAATTCGAGTTCCCGAGGAACGGGGAGCACCCAAATTAAAGTAGCCGGTAAACAAAATTTTTGTTCACTCAAAAACATTTCGCCGTTCTAACTTCTGCAATAACGAAGGAGGGAAGGGTTGCCAAATATATCGAAGTCCTGCCAGGTGAACACGCAGTTTAATCAGAGAAATAGGTACAGGTACTTTGAGTTCCTCCAATTCTGTACTGAAAAGACTGTCCAGTTCATGCCTCATGCACAAGGTTTTTTGTGGCTCCACAGGTGCGTCTGGACCCAAATATTTTTACGTGGACCCAGAAAAATTTTGCTGGAACCACGCTGGACCCAGGACAGTTTCGGCTTCGGAGACATAGGGTCTGCTAATAAATTCCATTACAAAGCGCAGGCTTTCAGCTGCTTGTGCTTATATGTGTATATAGTTGCTTGCTGATGGTTTCACGGATGGCCCTCATCGTTTATCCTGGCTTGGCCCAGGCAGAGAATAATTTATGTAACAATGTCAAATTGTGTTTCGCGATTACGTTTCTTTATTGTGGCAAATTTCGTGAAATTTTCGAACCAAAAATTGTAAGTCTGGACCCAAAAGAGATTTCCTGGACCAAAGCTGGACGGGGATCTGTTTTGAAAAAACCCTGCCAGGTGTTATTTTGATGGTTTAGTGAAAGCAGGCTAAAACAGCTTAAAATGAATTATAAGCACTCGCTGCAGCTCAAGCATTGCGAATTTGTTGCTTTTACGTCAGAATTAATTGCTTCGTATATCCCTTGCCCGCGCTGCATTTTTCTATGTTGATAAAAAATTCTCAGTCGGAAATGCATTATTGAATGGCTGGCGTTTTAAGGGGTGAGGTCGTGAGCACGTGTCGCATTATGACAAATAATGGTCGCCCGTCCTTCCTATTTCGGAAGTCCGGTATTCTGCAGTCTATATATAGTCAGCGTATATGTAAATGTATATAACTCCACGAGTTGCGCTCAATTATGGATAGCATCAACTCCATCTTGGCCTGCGCTTTTCGAATGTGCTAGTCTTGTATGTGATAGTGAGACCAGCATAATCATATCGTGGTTATCTAGTAATTACAGATCCTTCTTAATATGAATTAGACACTGTTGTCACAGAAATTTCATTATACAACAAGTTACATAGTTTGTTTGTGAACTTGTTATGTCTGCAGCGCAGAAAGGTACTTCCGTGGTATTTTTGCATCGGTACAGCTAAACAGGTTCGTTTTTTAGTATTAGGAAATTGATAGTCATATAAATGAGACCATGACTGTTTTAGTATCATCAGAACGTACTGTAACGTAGTGAAGATTGTGTGTTGCAGGGGTGAAATTTTAAATTCCGTCTGTGTGTGAGATCGGCATAACTTGGGAACGACTTAACCGATTTTTGTGATTTTGGATTCATTCCAACCGGCATAGTGGATTAAAATCCGTAGGCATCTTTTGATTTGGGGTCTGAGTTAGGCGTCAAAATGTCAAAATGTCAAAATGTGGGTTTTTTGCCCCATTGTACTACCTTTCACGGAATCAAACTGTTATTTTTATTTTGACTTACCAATTTTTTTCTGTGGTTGGTTTTATTTCATATTTTTTGTTTTTCGATTAAGGTCCGGTTCTGGAGTTATGGACTTCGAGGTACGGGGGTATGGCGCCCCCATGGTTCCTCGACCCAAAATTCGAAAAAAATTTTATGACATCCTGGGGCTGAAAAGTTTTACTTGGAGGTTTTTGGGCGCGAGGAACTCATTGCCGGTGTTGGTTTTTCTGTTTGCATATGGTTCCATATGTACTGGGGCATGGCACACTTACGGTTCCTCGACCCAAAATTCATAATTTTATTGTGACGTCCTGGGAGGCTGATAGCTTGCACTTGGGGGTTTTGGGGGCATGGGAATCTTATTGCCGGTATTAGTTTTGTTCTAACTTATGCGGTATTATGTAATATGTACATATAGCATATCGACGCATCCTATCGAGAGCTGATTGCCTGTGCACGCAAAAGGCGTAGGTAGGTGTACCTATGCTTCAACACGTTCTGCAATCTCGATAGTGTTACTAGTGTTTACACCCCCGCCGGCTTATCATGCTGTTAAGTTTCTGTCCCAATGATTGTATATTTTATCTCTAAGCGTAACATTTCACAATGAAACTAAATCTTTGTCCTGTGGTACTCATTTCAAATTCCTTTATAGGATACAAATTTATCTAACATTTTGCGTAACACGAAATGTTTCAATAATTTTCTTTATATGCTTAGACCGATGCTCCAATTAATATTCGTGCGTTGCTCTATACGCCGGAATTCAAACCAACAATGTTTGAAATAGCACAAAGCGCTGATACCGGTATTGCTCTCTACTGTCGACGTGTTTTAATTCAGTCGAAAACAAATGAGCTTTTGCCGAAATGGATGCGATTTATGAAAGGCACGTAATTCTGTTGTTTTCATTTCGATGCTCGCTTGTGTTTTGAAATTTTGTATGCTTACGGTATTATGTAGTTATCGGGTACGCCACTTTTTATAAATTTATCAAACGTTATTTTAAACCTGTAGACTGTAGAGTTCCTTTCTCTGTGACAACTAAGGTTCAGAAAGAAACTAAGGTGTCGCTAAATATTTTACATTCATAGCCGATTCTCCTCCCATTTTACAAATGCTTGTAATTTTATTGTGATTACCTAGAACTTCCTCCAAGTGTCTCATCTTACAATCAGCGCGTCCTTAATTACTTATCTTATATTGGTTGCCTGGGTTTGTTTCTTTGTCATGAACTGAAGCTCGAGTACTCCATAACTTTAGTAAGGTCATCTTGTTATTGTGCGTTATGTTTAGGTGTCGTTGACAGTGAAGATATTCCCTTGAATTTGAGCCGAGAACTGCTTCAGCAAACCAGTTTAATACAGTAAGTTATTCTAGTAATATTCAGTTTTAGCTTCGGCATAACGTGAATACTGTTTGTTGTTAATTCCGTTTTATTAGTTTAACATCTTTTTCTCGGAAAGTTTAAAAGCTTGTTCGAATTTTCATGAACCAGATATACGATATAATTTTGAACTTATATAGAAATAAGCATACATTTAAGTCGTGTGACAGTTTTTATTTTGAGTTTTGTTTATTATCGTGTTTGACTGTAAACGTCGTTGGATGGTTTCGGATGAACTTATCGATCGAGACTTACGGTGAATATGCTGAAGTATAGCGGTGTTTCTAATAATTTTTGAAATAGGTTTTGGCCATGATTCATTGTACAATTTTAGGTAGTAGTTCATATTTATGAGGTTTTGCAATACGTTAAAATGTCCAGCAGCACCGTATTTGACTAGCCTTAGTTATTTATATTTTCAAATTCCTCAACTGCAAAAGGTATGTGTGTATTAGGTCAAGATCTTCATTTTTGCTTTTATATGACACGGTTATTGGCAGGGGGCTTTGAGATACCTCCCCCCACTCCAACCCGGGGAAAACTGAAAATATACCCTGGAGGATTAACCCCAGGGCAGCTAGTGGTTTTATAATCGCATTTTTCGTGTTTTTAAGCATTTCCATGTCATCGTTATTTTGCAGCTCTGAAAAGCGTAATTATGCAGTCCGAATTTCATTATATTTCTGATTTCATGCAAAATATTCGATATGGAACAGTATTAAGTTTTGTTACGACGGCCATGTTAGGATCACCTCAAAATACATACCTGGAGGGAATCCGAAATTTACCTGTAGGGCATGACTTTCAGGAGCAGCCGAAATCCTGGGTACTCCCTCTCCTGTGGAGAGGCCAAGATACTCTTTTGACTGCCGTATGCTAAATAAGAGTACAAAAATGTGTGGTGCAACAACGACAAACAAAAGTGTTCACACTGGTGCTTTAAACATTGCCTATGGAGTAACCTGATACGTAGCTACAGCAGGCCAAAGAAAATATAATTATGCACGAATTCGTGCAAGTATCTTGTTTTTTCTGTTTGAGCAGCATCGTGTTATTTTGGTCATTTTTCCGATTTGTTTGCGTTGACCTTGATGTAGTAGAGTAGGAAAAGTTCAAAAGTCTTCTGACAACAGTTATAATATCAAATGCTATATAAAAATGGAAAGGTCAAACGACCGAAATCACAACGTTTTCAGTTCGTGTCGGATTGCTGTGATTTTAAACTGCAAATCATTGGAGCAGCGCAAACATTAAGGTGGTGCGCCATTAGTTTCTATGATGCATCGGATATAACTTTGCGAAAATTCTTCAGTGATGATTGATGTCTAATGATTGTTGACCGCTATTTGATGATACTTCGCCTTATACGCTTGTTTCGCTTTACTAGCCACTGTTGCATAAATTAATTTAATTTTTTAATTTAAATTTAATTTTATTTTTTATTTGTTCTTTTAAGATTTAAAATTCGGAAAACTTGATACTGTTATGATTTTTTTACTACACGTTGTATTAGAGTTTTGTTATAATATCACTTATTGAACAAACAAAACAATGTTTATGTAACAGATCCATGCTGGATCGTTACGAGATAGATTAATCCTGGCCATAGGCTAATGGACAACAATTACGAGTCTGAGTTACTGATGCTTCCCGAAATTTGGATCCCCAACGACTATGGCCGCAGGAACGCCAAGCCATTTCCCGCCCCATATATATTTATATTTATCGTTTTGCCATAAACGCACCTAATGATATAAGCGTTTCGTATCGCCGTAACATGATTGTATCGATTGTTATGTATCCATGTACACCTTTATCCTCGCACATACATGTTTGAATTGATAATTTGATTATACTGATTCCGTATATCCTATTCGTACCCTTAATCGTGTGCGTATTGTTGTACCCGTATATATATTCATCGTACCATATTTATGCCAATTTCGTTTCGTTGATAATGATCATAAAGGCACATATCTGTAAGTAATTCCATTGTATTTCCATGACCATCGTATTTTGTTGTACCTTTGATATTTGTACCTTGATTAGGTCGTTTGTAGAAAGGAATTAGCGACTTTGCGCATAAAAATTAGTGGTTTTATAGGTAGAAACGTTCGGGTTTGGCGAACTCTTGCCACACCCGACCCGCAAATAAGTAGGACGGTACGACTTCCCGAAAACCCCGATATACATAAGGAAAGCCCTACCCCACGTGGTAGGACCGCAAAATTCGCCCCGATTTTAGTAGAAAAGATTGGCCGTGACGGAAACCTGTCACGACCATCTTCACGAGTGAGGACCACAAAAATATTATCTGTCGCAGTGTATAAGTGTATATATTTACCAGTGTTGAAACTTAAGAAATACACTGGTAAATTGTAACGACAAAACTATTACCAGCTAGCAGTGTTCATTTTGCTGGCTAAGTTAGGTGATAAAACTAAAATAAATTTTAAATTCCGAAAACTCGGAATTGAAAGTTGCGGCTCCGGCCCATAACTTCTTTTACCCCTAAGTAATCGCAAATTAAGAACTTAACATTTTTATAGAGAATTTTACATCTTTACAATAAGCCCGGTCACGTGGTTATGCGATCAGGATCCACGGACTTATCAGGAAAATAGGGCCGATAAATCACATTTAATTAAATAACTCAACAAGTATTCGACACAAATATATATATATATATATATATATATATATATATATATATATATATATATATATATATATATATATATAATTATATATAGGACATCATTGGATTCCCTGCGTCCGAGGCTCTTGTTTGAGTATGGAACGAACCCGCTGTGCCCACTTTTGGTTACCTTTTCCCGTGAAAATCCCAGGAATTATGCCCCTATAGGCGCGTAACACATCATTGGGTTCCTATCGTTGAATCCGATACAAATATATACCTTCACCACACAAAAAGGCAACCGGAACCCACGGGAGCCGCATAAAACGCCTTAATTATTTATAAAATTTACGATTGGCTCGCCCGAGAGCCCACTTTCCCTTTTTGTCGTCCAAAAAGGGACCTGTTACATATCAAAATGCTAGTATGGACGCACTGAGTCCGAATCCAAGACTTATTTGGCACTTCGGCCATCACTGAGGGAATGAGACCCTCTTTTTACTTTCTTTGCCCCGTGTTTGTTTACTTAAGCCGCGTCTCTTTCTCTGAAAGGTGATTCTAAGTATATATATGTTTATATAAGTTTCTATAAAATAAATACATATTGATATAAGTTTGATATTGGTTTGATATAAATTTCAAATTTAATTTAACCGCTGGATGTGGATGCCCAGCGTTTGTGTTTATAATTTGTTATAAACATCGGGTTAAATTTTCTGTTATATTTATAAAGTAAACAACCAACTTTATATTAAGTATATAAAGTTGAAGCATTAATATTAGTAAAACTCTTATAAAAGTTAATATAAAATTGATATAAAGTTTAAGGTTTTATATTAAAGTTAGCTTAATACTGCTCCGACTACCAAAATTTAAGCTTTTAAGTAAATAACCTTGGCCTTTCAAGCTTAATATAAAGTTAATACTAAGTTAATATAAATTTCATATAAAATCAATTTAGAAATTTGAATTATAAAGTAATACAAACCCTATATATAGGAGTTTATTTACCAGTAAAATAACGGTCCCATCTGGGACCGAAATAAACCAAAGGACGCGCTATGGATTCCACAGAGGATCTATATTGTTATGTTTATTAATCAAACACAAAGTTTATAGAATGTTTGATGTAAGCTTATAAAAGTTTTATATAAAACGGTAATAAATCCTGTAAATTATATATATATTTGTTATAAAGTTGGTTCGACATTTATATAAATGCGTGCTGATAAGAAAGTTTGCATTTAAGCTTAAAAGTTGGGATGAAATCGTCCTAAAAGTACTGGTAAAGCACTTTTAATAACATTTTAACGACCCCATAAATCAATTTAGTTGCGGCGAATCAAGGTGTTTAAGCGCCACCGATCAAACTAGCGAGCTTCAGTTTGACTTCGGCAGCGCAGAGTGCGGTTGGTTTGTAGCCCGGCTCTGCTGCTCTTCAATTTATTCGTTCTTTCTTGTTTAGTAATTTTAGTTTCTTCTTAGCTTTGTTGGTTTTGGCTTTGCTTATAGACAAGCACTAGATGGTCGAATGGACGGATCCGAGTACGTAAGTGTGGACAGGGAGGCATCCGTAAATAGTTAGACGATATAGATGTTAGATAGGATAGGTCTAGAATATAGTTGACTTAGGTTAGGAATGAGAGCCCACTGGATAAGTCATGGCATTTACCACTTAAGGAATCCCCGTCCACACGTTTCGTTTACATGTTAGCCCGGCCTGTGCTGGCTTGTCCCGTAAAGCCATGGCCTTGATTAGCCGTCAAATTAGTCAGTTAGGTAGTCGAAGTCATGCTGAACCTCCCTCGGTCAACGAGTTAAGGCACAAATAAACGCGTCACTCGCGTGTAGCCTTATTTTACATGCTTCCCTGAGTCGAATTAAGATTTGAAATACGAGCCGACCGAGGTTAAATAAAACTTCTCCTGATGAGTGTCTGGAATATAATGACGTACCATCCTTCGTCCATGACAAGGTTCCCTTACAGGAATTTTGTCGAGATTTTACTAGGGTATTAGTAGTAACCGACGCTTTGAAACAGAGCCTAAAATGTAATCGTACCACAACCGAATTTGTTAATATAATTTCTAGAGAGTGAGACAGCACACTCTGAGTGAAAATTTGATATAACTTTAGAACTACTCCAGGAATTTAGTTGAAACTTTGCCCGTTTATTTGTAAGAATGTTTGTTACCGAATACCACCTTAAAATTTAGCAATTTATCGTCGGAATCGCAAACCCGACGATCCTGAAGGTACTTGCCCCACAGTAAACGTAAATTTAGAATATTTTGGAATTCCGTCCAGGAATTTCATGTAAACTTTGCTAAGTTATAGAGTCATATTAGGTCTTTCAAATGAGACCCTAAGGTCGGTCGAACCCGACCGGGCTCGTATGCGACACGACAGGGGTTTGCCTCCACCTAAAACTTCAATCGTATATAACTCAAAATTTCTCCAGGAATTTTGATGGTATTTGTCTTACCAATATAGACCCGTTAGGTCTTCCATTTGCGCTATTAAGCCCGGCAAAGCCGTTGCCCTTTCAAACTTTATGGAAAATATGGACCTGAGCAGCGCAAAAGCCGCTCAGGATCTACACAGATTTCATCGATTTCTTCGCAGTATAGATATTTTCATAGTGGGTTTTGGTTCAGCTTTAGCACATATTTTGTGAGCTTTCACCTCTATATTTCATTTCTCCTCTGTACATATAGCAGTCATCAGTCTCGAAACTCCGATATGCTGCTGCCTCGACAAAAATATTAAATTTACCAGGGCTGGTAAGTTTAAAGGCAGTGGCAGCCTTTTCGTGTACAAAAGTTGCGATATCGCTAGATGTGATATCGGGTCCCGGCCCGACGGACCGAGTTTTGTGAGAACCATTGACCGGGTCCTAATAAAATGAAACATTAGGTCGAACCCAGCCCCCCTGCAAAGTTTGACGGAGAAAGGCTAGCAAATTATCAAGACATTCAAATTTATATGTTTATCCTCCATTTTAATGGACTGGGCTAAGGACCTCTGTTGCAAACAGGAAAACCGAGTACCTTAGGGGCATAGACCGAGTGAAATTCACTAGGAGAATTAGTTACCATTAGAATGATCTATAGATCTGACGTTTTCGGACACCTTTAATAGGTAGGAACTGTAGATACTTTGGATAACAAATTTAGTAGCAAACAGAGCTCTTTTCGAAAGCCGTTTTAAGTTGAAATAGCAAAAGCTCAAATATCTCAAACTACGCATTTTAGCCCGATTGAACTAGAGGAAATTGAGAATAGTCCCAAGACCACGCGATCCGACGTTAAACGTGTAGAGATTTGTCGGACCCTAGTGGTGGCTACTGGCTAAGTAAATTAATCGTTCAGGAAAGTTGAAAATCTTTCCAAATGTTTAACACACTTCCAGTTGGAACGATGATATGGTATAGTGGTATGGTCACTTTGGCATGAGAGCTGGTGACGGAGCCAACCTCCCTAGGACCTCAAAGGTAGTACTGCTTCGGCTACGTGCGCAACCCGTCCTGCGGGATCAGAACATCCTGTGATGCGCTCCTGTGGTTTACTAAGCTCCATAGTCTCTTGGGACCGACCCGAACCAGAAATTAGAGCCCATTAGGTCCGCTTTCGAAGTTACCATAGCCGGGGTCATATGGGTATTACGTTTTCGAAGTGTGTGATGCAGAAGCGTCACGTCGATCTGATAAAATTGGGGGAAATGCCTGAGTCATTTATTTGTCGTACGCATATTTGTGCATGGAATTCTTAAATCACAGATGCTAGCGATCAAATATACGGTTATAGTAACTTGCTATTATTGTTAGTACCGTTTATGATACCACTCGTAAAATATCGACAACAGTTGGAACACCGATCTCCTTCGAAAAACACATTCGCCTAAACAAGCCGTGCACTGAATTAATAGATGTTCTACAATGGTCTGTCTGCGTTCAACAGAATAAGTTTCAAAATGATCATTTAAACAGCGTTGCTGTCGAATAAGATTTTTAGTTTATTCGTAAATTAAAACAAACAAGATGTTATGGTAGGATCATTTCATGGAACTATGAAACACCATTTTTGAAGCCAAATTGAAACGTTTTCGTAATTACAGTGTCTAGAGCCCTTCCGACATAACAAACACTGAATTTTTCGAATATCGATGTCTCTATGCAAAACGAGCTACCTGAAACCTGCTACAGGGGTCGCAAAGGGTACCCCTGGGGGTCAAATTTTAATCCGAAATAAGTCATTATTGTGTAGGGTAACGCAGTGACGTGTGAACCATGGTCTGTTTGTATGCAAGTCGGACCAAAAGGGTCAAGGTCAAGCCATTTGGAGGACTTGCGACCTCAAATTGGTACAGCTATGTATGTCCCTTTTATGGTTAAAAATCGACCAATTTAGAACAAACCTGTCGCCGAAGTTTTTCTAGCGCAACGGAGACAGCACCTACAGACACCATTATATGCTCACAAACCAACCATGAGTTGGGGATGTCCGACAAAAAATTTCAGGCATAACCTTAGGCGTTTGAAAAAATTGGCACCCCGATATGTGTTATTCGGGGGGGCTACACCTCCCTACAACATACATTGCGTGAAACTTTGGCTACTTCTAGAGATTCTGGATTTATTTTAACACGCTGCTGCTGTAAAACAAACGCAATTGATCTATTATTAGCTTACATTTAGGCGATGATACCAAGGACAATGTGAGGAATAGATGTGGGGCAGGCAGAAGGGTTCCCTAGCTATCCCAGTTAACAGCACGGCCCCATATCATGGGCAATGGTGATGATGAACTTATATACTAATATGGTTCTTGCCACCTTCGGTTTCTTTTATTATACATGCGGTCGGGTGGCTACATTTTCATTAAAAATTTTAATACATGCGTCGATTCTAGTGGACGTTACATTGTTTCTATCGGGCCTATTGTAACACTGTATGCTAAATTTGGCTTTTTTAAATTTAATTTTCGTAAGGTCGGGGGGTTACATTTTGCATACCCCATTTTTGGCACTTTATGACCTTCTACCTCATAATCAAACAACACACGGACAGACTCAGATGTTCTTTTTTCAATAACACCTGTACTAATTACGATTACCTTTATATAGCATTTTTGGCGCTGTGCACTTTGACGTTATTTGCCAGTGTATGCAAGCTGCCAGATTTGACCTTGGTCGTGGGGGGCAACAAGTCACGAAAATTTTTTTCGGAAGCTTGACGTTAGCTTCAGTGTCGATGTTTACTCCCAAGTTTTTGCGGAAAAATTAGTAAATATTAAAGGATCACACTGATATGAAAAACACACATATGTATCACGTACTGTCGATACGGCGAACGTTTATAGTGGGACATGTGTTTCTGGCTTCATTTGGCCAACCCCGTTTGAAGGCCTCTGGCTCCTGCTATGTTAGGGTACAGAGGTCTACCATATGTACCTCATTATGACCGTCGGACACGCTATTACTACATCTCACAGCGACATTAGATTTCCTTGAAAAAGGCTATGGGCCAAAAAGTGCCGATGTAGGTCCCCCCCGACTAAATGACATGGTTTCGTGAAATGACCCTGTATTATCAGTTAATTTTACAAGTTTTTAATGAATGTCAAGTTAATTTTGTATAATGCAATATTTTTGTCAAAATATGTATTTTGCAGGTGTATCTAATATAGTAGGCAAGGCGTTTTCTAAAGCCAAAGCACACGTAACTGGATATGCTCAACAGAACTAATTTGACTGGAATATTGGTTAATTATAAATAAAATGTAGTCGGGGAGTTATGTAATATGGTTCAAAAATATGTCAAAGACAGTCACCTATTTCTAGGCTGACTATCCGCATCTGGTTTCGCTTCCATTCGCTATCTACTGGTGTATCCAAACGGAAGGGTCGCAGAGGTGTTGAGACCGCCCGTTTAGATCGGTTTTCACTCCGAAGTGAAATTACTTCCGGTTCGAACCGCCACCGAGATTTTGTCAGAGTCCTTTCGGAATATTTAACAACGAAGTTTCTCCCCACATTTGCTCAGGCAAATTGTGACACCTTGTTTTTGGAAAAAACCTCAGAATAATAATTTTAGCTCCACGATTTTATTGAAACCGAAGGGTTCAGTACCTCCCGGCCCGGAATTTTCGACCAAATGGACAGTCTAGATGGAGTTGCTACAACGTTTTTGAAAACAATGTTTTGATTTAACGAAATGTACAAGTAACAGCTATACCGCTGTTGGAATGATCTATCGCTGCTGCAATGATCATTGGATTTTGTTAAATTTTGTTTCATCCTCCCCTTATGGGTAAATTACTTTTCTTAACTTGTATAAGTGTTATCGTTAAGATCAAATATTAGCGTTAGTGCAAGCTTCGTTTCGCTTAAAATCTTTCCAAGGTACTCGAGCTATATAAGGGTGGTGGACTGGACGTGCTCGTAGAACGGAACACCCGGATTTCGGGTGTGCTAATTGGAAACTTCCTGTTCCTGGAGACTTCCGATATAAAAATAGTCAAAACTCTAAATTTTTTGTTCAGTCCCAAGCTCTCACATTATAAATAGCTTATGCAACTGCGACATAAGTTTTGCGTTATCATTTGTCAAATTTTATCTCCGAAATACGGCAATCTAAGAGAACGCTGGCTTCCACAAAGTGGAGTGCGGATGCCCCCTGGCATTTTTCGGTGCACCCCCACGGCGGAAAACGGGTACCTTGGGTTGAGGCATCTTAGAAATTTTTTGGATTTCTCCAGTAAAAACACACCGCCAGTTGACGTAAAAGCTTGCTAAAATTCTACAATAAAAATTTCATTAATTTCAGCGAACAATTGGTTGAAAAGTTGGTTTTAGTCCCAATAGATGCGGTTTTGCACCTTTTCTGAGGCGTTTTTTGCTGTAAAATATTGAATTTCGAAAATTTTTAGATTTCGAAGCCGTGGGGCGCCTCACTTTTAAAATCAGGTACAGTTCATGCCCCCTCCAACTCAGTTCCGAACAAAGAGGGGGTGCGGTTTCATGCCGTCTGACAAAACTTTCTGCGAGTGGAGAAGACAGGAACATAATGTCATCTTATGTCAAGTTTCCTTTGGGAGGCAAAAAAATCAGGGGCGTGGCAGTATCCTGGTTGATGTAGAAATTTGGAAAGACCACCCGTTCTAAACTGGAAAACCCAAAAATGCTGACGCAGCCCCAATTTAAAGAACTCCGTATTGTCATAGGTTATCGGTTCGCTTTACCGATGTAGTATTCTCTATAACTTCGTGACTTCTTCGCTAATATATACTATTTCTAGTTCTCGTCACAGTTGCCGCTGCGCTCCTTGTTAATTCGTTGCTTGCTCGCTTAGGTTTAGTCGTTTGTGGTGACTGCTGTATAGCGAAACCCTATAGAAAGCTTGACAGCAATTATAGTGTTTTCATCCTGCAGGATAAAATGCAGGAGTTGTTGAGTTCCTTATGGAAAACAACTGGAAAAAACATAATTTTTGCTTGCCAAAAATTGGCATATTTTAAATTACGCAGAAAAATACTTTGGGCTGCATTGGGGGAGCCAAAAATACCTGGGGTGGCCAACTTTCATGGAACCCCAAATCCGTGGGAAAGCCAACAACATTGAGTTTTCTGTCTTGAAAAGCATAACAATGACTGAGACGGCATTGAAATCTTTTTGCTTTTTCAAGACATAATTACTGGCCTGTACACAGCCCTCCGAAAGGTGCTGGGCAGGGCCCCATGTACCATCTCGGGGAAATTTAAAGGGGGGGAATAAATTTTGCTAAAAACACTAAATATGCGCAAGTTTTTATACAGTGTTACTGCCGTTGTATTTTCAAGCTATAAAACAACGTTTTAGGATTAGAAATGTGGTACTTAATGTTTAAAAACATTTTCCATACAAAAATATAAACTTTCAGACATAAAAGTTTTTGGATTTCGTTTAACATTGGGGGTTCGGCCGAGTGGGGGATGGACTGGAAGGAAAATATCACGAGCATGGTGGGATTTGGAAAGCGAGGGTCCCTCCACTGTGGACAGGTCATTTACTACGCTGAGCCTTCTGTGTCTAACACTGGTGCAACACCCGAGATGGGAATAAAAATATATGATGCCGTTATAAAGCATAGATAATATGTGTTCCTATACAAGCTGGTGCAGCAACGATATACATACGTCTAAATTGGTGGAAAAAGCAGATTTTGATTACAATGGTCAACTATAACTAGTAAACGTAATAAATTACACAAAGTGAGCGGAGCAACAGGCGAAGTATTTGGTATCTTATTTGTGTGTATGTGATTCAACTATTTAATCAATTTATAATAAGTATCACGTTTTAGGCAATTGATGTCAAACACACCATACAAAAAGTTCGCTAGCTAAAAGAAATTACCTAAATAGTGACGTCAACTAATTAGCTAATTAATTAACTAATTAGCTCCAATGATAAAATCATAGAGCTTTAAAAGCCACATATTCATAATCAGCAACAGTGAAAACCCCCGAGCGCAACAAATTAACAATTTGAAGTGATTTGAAAATTTGCATAAAACTACCTAATTAGCTAGTTAATTAACCAACTAATTAGCATATATAGCCAGGTTTTAGAGCTGCAGAAATGTCATATTCGTGATCAGCGACATAGAAAACCCCGGGTGCAATTTATTTTTAATTTATGAGCACTTTGAAAATTTTCTAAAAATTAGCTATTAACAATATTAATTAGTAATTACAGTACTCGCCAAAAATGACCGTCGCATTTCGAGCGAGCGAGTTCGAGCGAGTCGCGAGCGAGTCTCGAGCGAGTCGCGAGCGAGTGGCTCGCTCGAGATTTCGCAACTATTTAAATTAATAGAAAATTCTATTTTTAGAACAAATTTATTTCGAGCGAGTCGCGAGCGAGCGACAGTCATTTTTGGCGGGTACTGTAGCTAATTACTAAGTTATTGGCCTTTTAAACTTCCTCTAACAGTAAATAAGCACCAGATTCACAATCACCACTGTGAGATGTAGTAGATGCAATAAATTAATAGCTTTACATTAATTATTTATTGAAAAATATGCAATTTTTGTGTGAAATTGCTAAAAATAGGCTAACACGCTTAACTTTATTAGGTAATTACTAATTAACTAAAGCAAATTTTGACAAAATCTATATGTCTTGCACCTGTCTAATATTAGGCCTTTTAAACAAAAAAGTTTTTTCAAATCGGCCCAGTAGTTATTGAGGAGTTCAACGGACGGACGGACGGACAGTGCCGAACTTTCCCCCTCTGACGAAAACAAAAACACTTCGCTTCGCTCCGCTTAATTATTGTTTCGTTTATAGTTAAGTATTAAAGTGTGTGTGCAAGATTCAGTCAATTTCATAACAATATTTGTGAGCCGAAGCGCAGATTGTCCCACGTCTTCTCCGGAATGTGCCCGTTTTAGTTGTCAGTAGCATTGGAACTTGGTTTTGCAATGAAATGGTCAAAAGAAAAATATTTAAGGCTTATGGGCGCTGCATGTTATTCCCGGTTTAATTTATTAATTTAATTTTTCGAATTTGAATACTATTTTTCACTTTAAACTTTGTCGTTTATATTTCAGAAAATTAAAAAATACAATATCGGAGCGTGTGTTGAAATTTTTCAAAGACAGAATGAAAAACAGCCGTGATTCATACGAAGAATTTTACAAAGACTATGCGATATTTTTCAAAGAAGGAATTGTGTCGAATCACGATCAAGTTGAGAAGGTAAAATTGCGGCAGCCCGCCGCTCTGAGCGGACGGAAATTTTAACCTCGTTATTATTTAGTGGTTTATTATAAGTTACATTTGAAAATACCGGTATAGCAGAGTTTAGCTTTTTATACGCTTGTGGGCTTGTATGCTGTACGATTAGAGTGATCTCTGTTATTTTGCTGTACGATTATAGTGATCTCTGTTATTTAAACGGAGCGAGCGGAGTTTTCTTTGAGGGCGCTACTGGAAAATCTTTAAAATTTCTTTTTTGTCTGTCACTGTCACTCATAAATAATTTTAAGATGAACGGACTTCGTCAAATTTTTTGTTCTATAGCAAAAGTAACGACGATATGCCCTTTAATTGAACGGGAACAACTCAGACAACACTGCTTTCCGGTCGAAATGACAAAAGAGGTTTTTAAGGGTTCTTTGCCAAATCTGACCACAGGGGTACCAGTGTTTCGCAGTCGATATTTGCCGGTACAGGCTTCGCATCCAAAACTGGAGATCAGAACCAGCTCTTCGAGTCTACAACTTTCATGACTACGACTTTTTGTGGGAATAGTTTCTGCGCCGAATATGGTTCATCGTCCATTTGCCAGAAATAGCCATTTTTCAAAATCCGCCGTGTTATTGCTTGTTTTTACCTTACAATGAATGCGTATGTATGGTTATTAAGCGCGCTGGATACGAAGGTTTTGCCATCTGTAGTCCAACATTATTATACATTTTTATGGGGTTTCGAGAGTTCTACGGTTTACGAACCCGATTTCCAAAATGTAGTGCGTTTTAATTTGTGTGACTATGTATTGCGTGCAGTGCATCATGTCCTCACCATAATTTTTGCTAACTCATAGAATGAAAGATTATTATACTTTCATTTTGACCCTTTGGAATTACTCTGTTTAGAACAGTTGTTTATTATGGTTTTAAGTTTCTCAATGGCGAATGTCGAATGTTGTTGAATCACGATGAAACGTGCTGCTCAACAGTATGGGATGTTAGTTGTAACTGACATCAAAAAGTACCGATTTGAGCTGCCGCCGGAGTGCTATGATCATGGTCAGTTCCTTGGGTCGAGTGCTGACAGGGATGTTATTCCAAAGCCTTGGTGCAAAGCAATCAAAACACATCCCATTTCGATATCCCGGCATTTGAAGGTGAAAACAAGCAATAACACGGCGGATTTTGAAAAATGGCTATTTCTGGCAAATGGACGATGAACCATATTCAGCGAAACTTTTCCCACAAAAGTCGTAGTCATGGAAGTTGAGTTCGAAGAGCTGGTTCTGATCTCAGGTTTGGATGCGAAGCCTGTACCGGCAAATATCGACTGCGAAACACTGGTACCCCTGTGGTCAGGATGTGGCAAAGAACCCTTAAAAACCTCTTTTGTCATTTCAACCAGAAAAGCGCATATTTATCAAGTTGTTCCCGTTCAATTAAAGGGCATATCGTCGTTACTTTTGTCTACTAGAACAAAAAATTTTGACGAAGTCCGTTCATCTTAAAATTATTTATGAGTGACAGTGACAAGACAAAAAAGAAATTTTAAAGATTTTCCAGTAGCGCCCTCAAAGAAAACTCCGCTCGCTCCGTTTAAATAACAGCAGACTCATCTATAATCGTACAGCAAAATAACAGAGATCACTCTAATCGTACAGCATACAAGCCCACAAGCGTATAAAAAGCTAAACTCTGCTATACCGGTATTTTCAAATGTAACTTATAATAAACCACTAAATAATAACGAGAGATTAAAATTTCCGTCCGCTCAGAGCGGCGGGCTGCCGCCATTTTTACCTTCTCAACTTGATCGTGATTCGGACAACAATTCCTTCTTTGAAAAATATCGCGTAGTCTTTTGTAAAATTCTTCGTATGAATACACAGGCTGTTTTTCATTCTGTCATTGAAAAATTTCAACACACTACTAAAATATATATTTTTAAATTTTATGGAAATATAAACGACAAAGTTTAAAGTGAAAAATAGTATTCAAATTCGAAAAATTAAATTAATAAATTAAACCAGGGAATAACATTGCCAGCGCCCATAAGCCTTAAATATTTTTTCTTTGACCATTTCGGTGAGCAACAAAGTTAAAATACTACTGACAACTAAAACGGGCACATTCCGGAGAAGAACGTGGGACAATCTGTCGCTTCGGCTCACCAAATATTTGTTATGAAATTGACTGAATCTTGTACACACACTTCTAACAATGCTTAACTATAAACGAAACAATAATTAAGCGGAGCGAAGCGAAGTGTTTTTCCCAGATCATAGGAGAAAAGTCAGGCAGCTGTCCGTCCATCCTCGTCCGTTGGGGAACCCCTAAATAACTACTGGGCCGATTTAAAAAAACCTTTTTGCAACAAAAGGCCTAATATCGGACGGGTGCAAGACATATAGATTTTGTCAAAATTTGCTTTAGTTAATTAGTAATCATTTAATAAAGTTAAGCGTGTTAGCCTATTTTTTAGCAATTTCACACAAAAATTGCATATTTTTTCAATAAATAATTAATGTAAAGCTATTAATTTATTGCATTTAATTTGTTTGTACTTCGTTAAGACTTCGTATTGCTTCA
>JASANE010026591.1:0-32455 GCA_030248225.1 Trileptium ribeirensis
AATGGTGGAATGACCCTATACTTCAATAATTGAAACAATATCAATATTATTAGATTATGTTCGGGGTTTTTGCACTTGATATTTGGAAGAGCTAAAAATTTTTGATTTGGTCTATGTGTCAATAATAGACTACAGTAAATGAATGAATAAATTATTAGAGCACCTCCCAACACCAAGCCAGACGCTACAGTGAGACCCCACTGAGAATTTTAATTTTGTCTAATATTAGGTTGTTTCGTTATACAATTTGTTGTGTATAAAATATTTGTAGTAAATTTGTGGACCCGTTTTGACTTTTACATAAAATAGATTCTTAGTACCCTCAAAAAGATTAAAAATGTTTAGAATGGAGCTACTTTTACTTAAAACAAAATCTGCCAGCGACACCTGAAGTTGCACACAACAGTATGACGTTTTGATTAAACTTAATTGTGAATCAATGTCCGATTTCTGTAATAACGGATATAGAATCGCAACCCTCGTTAGATAAAAAATGTTAAATTCCATTTGAATTTTTCCCTAACCTAAAAATTGTCAAATCCAAACCATAATGCTCTAAACATATCATGTTCCCAACAGAATTTTACCTATTTTGATTTTGCAGAAAGTCAGTATCCATACACCTTTATATATAATTATTTATTATATTTATAATTATTATAATTTAATTATAGTTAGTTCGAATATAAATGTAATGGTATGATAACATCGTAAGCAAATTGATTTTAAAGTTACAGGCTCGAGTATTAGCACAAAAGTGTATTAGAGAAGAGTACTACAGGCGATGAGTGTTCGATGGGCGGGGCGTTTTCGCGCCACCCCCCCAGTTTTTTTGGGGGTCGTGATGCACTTTCCCAGTCCCGGGGATAAGCGGGACCGCCTCAGAAACTGGGGAGGTCTGTGATGACGACAATTTCCCCTGAAAACTGACGGGAACAGAAGGCCGAAATGTTGTGTCCTCGATGGCAGGATCAAAATGATCAATCAAATCAAAATCATATTACACGTCACATCACCATATGTATAATTAATCATCACTATATAAATATTTACCTACATATAAGAAAAAGATAAAAAACAACCTATATAATGTGCAAAAATACAAAAAATTAATTTTCAAACGTGGTGAGATGTTTGAATCCCTACAGCCACAGACCGAGTACCTCGATGATGGGCGCCAGTAATTTAGTGGCCTAAGACAAACATCTACAATCTAGTTGTTTAGTAGTCGATACTTTATCAAACAATACTTTAAATTGTGAGTAATTTATTTCACCAAACGTGGGCGAGTTCCGAAGTCCATAGATAGATACCGAGTACCTCGATGATGGGCGCTAGTAATTTAGTGGCCTAAGACAAACATCTACAACCTAGTTGTTTAGTATTCGATACTTTATCAAGCGATACTTTAAATTGTGACTAAATCATTACACCAAACGTGGGTGAGGTCCGAAGTCCTTAGATGGATGGATACCGAGTACCTCGATGATGAGCGCTAGTAATTTAGTGGCCTAAGACAAAGATATACAACCTAGTTGTTTAGTAGTCGATACTTTATCAAGCGATACTTTAAATTGTGACTAAATCATTTCACCAAACGTGGGTGAGGTCCGAAGTCCTTAGATGGATACCGAATACCTCGATGATGGGCGCTATTAATTTAGTGGCCTAAGACAAACTATACAACCTAGTTGTTTAGTAGTCGATACTTTATCAAGCGATACTTTAAATTGTGACTAAATCATTTAACCAAACGTGGCTAGGTGCGAAGTCCATAGATAGATACCGAGTACCTCGATGATGGGCGCCAGTAATTTAGTGGCCTAAGACAAACATCTACAACCTAGTTGTTTAGTAGTCGATACTTTATCAAGCGATACTTTAAATTGTGACTAAATCATTTCACCAAACGTGGGCGAGGTCCGAAGTCCATAGATAGATACCGAGTACCTCGATGATGGGCGCTAGGTCTTCGTGAAGAAAGGGATCAATAGAAGAAGGAATAAGTCGTCAGGGGGACTAAATTTTTGAAATTTTTTCGCACTGAGATTTTTGCCAATTACTTTCCACCATTTTTTGTCCATTACACTTATTTGTTGCTATTTATCATACCTTTTTGCCTATTTCTGTCAAAATTTTCTGCGCGCCTGAGAAAGGAGGGGGTGGAGTGGGAGTCCGGAGTCTCAGGAGAGGGAACAGGCTACCTCCTAGTAGAGGAGGGTTTGCCGACGACCTGTGAGGTTCAACGGCATGATTCCCCATCTCCTTCCCTCCGTATGAGCATGTATGCGTTTCATTCTTGAATAATACCTAATCAAGTACGCGCATGTCTTAAAGATGGCTCTTAAACACGGATTAAACAACTGATTCTTTGACAGTCTGATTCATGTAAAACCTGATCTAGCTGATCCAGTTGTACCACCGGGGCGCCTGTTTATCTGTGGAGGTTTTTTTACTTTCATGTATTTGCACAAAGATATATAGATCGATTCGTGAACTAAATTCTTAAAATTATTTTAAAACTTTGGTTGTATTGTTTCATATTTTAGCAGCGATGCTACAGGTTCTGGAGTTTCCGGTGCCGGAGGGTAAGTTTTCTATTATTTGGCATTATTATGGTTATTTTTTATCTTTTTCTTATATATTAGGTAGATATTTTATGTAGTAAACATTAATTATTCATATGGTAATGTTAACATATTAATATGATTTTAATTTAGTTGATCATTTAAACCCGTGTTTGAGGACGCGAGCGTTTTCGGCCTTATCTTCCCCGTCAGTTTTAGGGGAGGTGTCGTCATGCACAGACCTCCCCCAGTTTCTGAGGCGGTCCGAGCTATCCCCAGAAACTGGGAGGTCTGTGCATACTACCCCCAAGAAAACTGGGGGGTCAGCGCGAAAACGCCCGCGCCATCAGACACTCATCGCCCGTGTCATACTCTTCTCTAATACACTTTTGCTAATACCTCGAGCCTGTAACTTTGAGATCGATTTGTTTACGATGTTATCATTGCATTACATTTGCTGTCGAACTAATATAATTAAATTATTAATAATTATATAAAATATTAATTAAATAATTCTTATGCCTGAAAGGTCTATGGATACTGACTTTCTGCAAAATCAAAATCGGTAAAATTCTGTTCGAACACATGATATATTTCGAGCATTATGGTTTGATTTTAACAATTTTCGGTTAGGGAAAAACCGAATGGAATTTAACATTTTTCTGTAACGAGGGTTTGCGATTCTATATCCGTTATTACAGAATAGGACGGTTGATCGGGTCACCATAAGTTTAATCAAACATAACGTCATACTGTTGTGTGCAACTTCAGGTGTCGCTGGCAGATTTTGTTTTAAAAGTAGCTCCATTCTAAACATTTAATCTTTTTTAAAGATTACTAAGATCTAGTTTATGTAAAACCAAACGGTAGCAAATTTACCTACAAATATTTTATACCGCAACAAATTGTATAACAAACTGACCTAAATATAACAAAATTGAATTACATCAAGTTTCGTGCGCTCTAGCTTCAGTGTTGTTAAAATCTATGATAGTAATGGCTGCACCATTTCTGGTTATATATTGTTCAACAGCGATTAGACCAAATCAAAATTTTTAACTCTTCCAGATATCAATGCAAAAACCCCGAACATAGTTGTCTAGATACATATTAAATATATTAGATATTGAAGAGTATGGGTCATTTCACGAAACCATGTACTTTTGAAACACCACTTTTTGAAGCCAAAATGAAACGTTTTCGAATGTACAGTGACTAGACCCCTTCCGATGTAAAAACCCTGAATTTTTCGAATATCGAGGTCTCTATGCAAAACGAGCTACCTGAAACCTGCTACAGGGGTTGGAAAGGCCCCCCTGGGGTTCAAATTTTAATCCGAAATCAGTCATTATTCTATAGGTTGACGAGATAACACGCGAACCATGGCTCTGTTTTTATGCAAGTCCATCCAAAATGGTCCTCATCAAGCCATTTGGAGCACTTGCGACCTAAAATTGATGCTGCTAGGGCATTAGTGGGGTTAAAATCGACCAATTTAGAACAAGCATGTCGCAGAAGTTTTTCTAGCGCAACGGAGACAGCACCTACAGATACCATTTTATGTTCACAAACCAACCATGCGCGGGGGACGTCTGAGAAAAAATTTCAGGCAGATCCTTAGGCCTTGTAAAAATGGCACCCCGATATGCTGAGTCGGGGGGCTACACCTCAGGTCGGGGGGGGGGGCTACACCTCAGGTCGGGGGACGGGCTACAGCTTCCTACAACATGCAACGCGCCAAACTTTAGCTACTTCTATACATTCTAGATGTAAGCTGGTGTAAAACAAATACAATTGATCTATGACTAGCTTACATTTAAGTGATGATACCAAGGACAATGCGTGTGACAGGCAGAAGGGTTCCCTAGCTGCCCAGTTAACAGCGCGGCCCCATATAATAGTGCAAATAAGATGAACTTATATACTAATATGATTCTTGCGACCTTCGATTACTTTTATTATACATGCGGTCGGGGGGGGGCTACACGCCAGGTCGGGTGGGAGCTACATTTTCATTAAAAAAATTTTAATAGAGGGGTCGATTCTAGTGGGGCTGTACTATGTATATATCCGGCCTATTGTAAGACTGTATGCTAACTTTGGCTTTTTTAAATATCAGTTTGGTCAGGTCGGGGGGGGCTACATTTTGCATACCCCATTTTTGGCATTTTATGACCTTTGACCTCGTAATGAAATAACACATGGACAGACCCTGATATTCTTTTTTTCAATAACACCTGTACTGATTACGATTACCGTTATATAGCATTTTTAGCTCTAGTGCACTTTGACGTTATTTACCAGCGTCTGAAAGCTGCCAGATTTGACCTTGGTCGGGGGGCTACATGTCACGAAAAAATTTCGGAAGCTTAACGTCAGGTTCAGTGTCGATGCTTACTCCCAAGTTTTTCCGGAAAAAATAGCAAATACCAATGGATCACAGTGAAATGAAAAACACACATATGTATGACGTGCTAGCGATACGGCGAACGTTTATATTGGGACATGTGTTTTTGGCTTCGTTTGGCCAACTCCGGTTGAGGGCCTCTGGCTCCTGCTTTGTTTGGGGTACAGAGGTCCACCATACCTCGTTATGATCGTCGGATATGCTATTCCTACATCTCACAGCGACATCAAATTTCCTTACAAAAGACTGGTTGTATGGGCCAAAAAGTGCCGATGTAGCCCCCCGACTAAAATGACATGGTTTCGTGAAATGACCCGTATCTAAATTCGCTTTGAGCGAGCTTTTGAAAACCGACGTAAATCTTGATAAATCGGGAAAGTTGATTGTGAATTGTTGCGGAGTTACAAATTTACAGCTCGCGGTTTACGGCTGAAATAAAGCTGTTCGTGTTAAATATTGAACGAGCGAGCCATTGAAAACCGACTTAAATCTTAAGAAATAGGGAAAGTTGATTGCAAATTGTTGCGGATTTACAATTTTACCCAGCTCGCGGTTTATAACTGAAATAAAGCTGCTCGTGGAAATATTGAAGAGTATTTAAATTCGTTTGAGCGAGACTGTGAAAATCGACATATGTCTTAATAAATTGGTGAAAGTTGATTGTGAATCGTTGCGAAATTACAAGTTTATAGCTCGCGGGGTACGACTGAAATAAAGCTGCTCGTGTAAGATATTGAAGAGTATATAAATTCGTTTTGAGCGAGCCTTTGAAAATCGACTTATATCTAAAAATTGGGAAGTTGATTGTGAATCATTGTGAAATTACAAGTTTACAGCTCGCAGGGTACGACTGAAATAAAGCTGCTCGTGCTCGTGTAACATATTGAAGAGGATCAATTCGTTTTGAGCGAGCCTTTGAAAACCGACATATATCTTAATAAATTGGGAAAGTTGATTGTGAAACGTTGCGGAGTTACAAGATTACAGCTCGCGGTTTACGACTGAAAATAAAGATTCTCGTGTAATATATTGAAGAGTATCTAAATTCGTTTTGAGCGAGTCTTTGAAACCGACATGTATCTAAATAAATTGGGGAAGTCGATTGTGAATCGTTGCGGAATTACAAGTTTACAGCTCGCAGGGTACGACTGAAATAAAGCTGCTCGTGTAAGATATTGAAGAGTATCTAAATTCGTTTTGAGCGAGACTTTTAAACCGACATATATAATAATAAATTGGGAAAGTTGATTGTGAATCGTTGCGGTGTTACAAGTTTACAGCTCGCGGTTTACGACTGAATTAAAGATGCTCGTGTAAGATATGGAAGAGTATCTAAATTCATTTTGAGCGAGTCTTTGAAAGTCGACATATATCTTAATAAATTGAGAAAGTTGATTGTGAATCGTTGCGGAATTACAAGTTTACAGCTCGCAGGGTACGACTGAAGTAAAGTTGCTCGTGTAAGATATTGAAGAGTATCTAAATTCGTTTTGAGCGAGCCTTTGAAAACCGACATATATCTTAATAAATTGGGAAAGTTGATTGTGAATCGTAGCGGAGTAACAAGATTACAGCTAGCGGTTTACGACTGAAATAAAGATGCTCGTGTAATATATTGAAGAGTGTCTAAATTCGTTTTGAGCGAGTCTTTGAAAGTCGACATATATCTTAATAAATTGGGAAAGTTGATTATGAATCGTAGCGGAGTTACAAGATTACAGCTCGCGGTTTACGACTGAAATAAAGATGCTCGTGTAATATATTGAAGAGTATCTAAATTCGTTTTGAGCGAGTCTTTGAAAGTCGACATAATATCTTAATAAATTGGGAAAGTTGATTGTGAATCGTTGCGGAGTTACAAAATTACAGCTCGCGGTTTACGACTGAAATAAAGATGCTCGTGTAATATATTGAAGAGTATCTAAATTCGTTTTGAGCGAGTCTTTGAAAGTCGACATATATCTTAATAAATTGGGAAAGGTGATTGTGGATCGTTGCGGAATTACAAGTTTACAGCTCGCGGTTTACGACTGAAATAAAGATGCTCGTGTAATATATTGAAGAGTATCTAAATTCGTTTTGAGCGAGCTTTTGAAAACCGACGTAAATCTTGATAAATCGGGAAAGTTGATTGTGAATTGTTGCGGAGTTACAAATTTACAGCTCGCGGTTTACGGCTGAAATAAAGCTGTTCGTGTTAAATATTGAACGAGCGAGCCATTGAAAACCGACTTAAATCTTAAGAAATAGGGAAAGTTGATTGCGAATTGTTGCGGAGTTACAAGTTTACAGCTCGCGGTTTATAACTGAAATAAAGCTGCTCGTGTAAGATATTGAAGAGTATCTAAATTCGTTTTGAGCGAGCCTGTGAAAATCGACATATGTCTTAATAAATTGGTGAAAGTTGATTGTGAATCGTTGCGAAATTACAAGTTTATAGCTCGCGGGGTACGACTGAAATAAAGCTGCTCGTGTAAGATATTGAAGAGTATATAAATTCGTTTTGAGCGAGCCTTTGAAAATCGACTTATATCTTAATAAATTGGGAAAGTTGATTGTGAATCGTTGTGAAATTACAAGTTTACAGCTCGCAGGGTACGACTGAAATAAAGCTGCTCGTGCTCGTGTAAGATATTGAAGAGTATCAATTCGTTTTGAGCGAGCCTTTGAAAACCGACATATATCTTAATAAATTGGGAAAGTTGATTGTGAATCGTTGCGGAGTTACAAGATTACAGCTCGCGGTTTACGACTGAAATAAAGATTCTCGTGTAATATATTGAAGAGTATCTAAATTCGTTTTGAGCGAGTCTTTGAAACCGACATGTATCTAAATAAATTGGGGAAGTTGATTGTGAATCGTTGCGGAATTACAAGTTTACAGCTCGCAGGGTACGACTGAAATAAAGCTGCTCGTGTAAGATATTGAAGAGTATCTAAATTTGTTTTGAGCGAGTCTTTGAAACCGACATATATCTTAATAAATTGGGAAAGTTGATTGTGAATCGTTGCGGTGTTACAAGTTTACAGCTCGCGATTTACGACTGAATTAAAGATGCTCGTGTAAGATATGGAAGAGTATCTAAATTCATTTTGAGCGAGTCTTTGAAAGTCGACATATATCTTAATAAATTGAGAAAGTTGATTGTGAATCGTTGCGGAATTACAAGTTTACAGCTCGCAGGGTACGACTGAAATAAAGCTGCTCGTGTAAGATATTGAAGAGTATCTAAATTTGTTTTGAGCGAGTCTTTGAAACCGACATATATCTTAATAAATTGGGAAAGTTGATTGTGAATCGTTGCGGTGTTACAAGTTTACAGCTCGCGATTTACGACTGAATTAAAGATGCTCGTGTAAGATATGGAAGAGTATCTAAATTCATTTTGAGCGAGTCTTTGAAAGTCGACATATATCTTAATAAATTGAGAAAGTTGATTGTGAATCGTTGCGGAATTACAAGTTTACAGCTCGCAGGGTACGACTGAAATAAAGCTGCTCGTGTAAGATATTGAAGAGTATCTAAATTTGTTTTGAGCGAGTCTTTGAAACCGACATGTATCTAAATAAATTGGGGAAGTTGATTGTGAATCGTTGCGGAATTACAAGTTTACAGCTCGCAGGGTACGACTGAAATAAAGCTGCTCGTGTAAGATATTGAAGAGTATCTAAATTTGTTTTGAGCGAGTCTTTGAAACCGACATATATCTTAATAAATTGGGAAAGTTGATTGTGAATCGTTGCGGTGTTACAAGTTTACAGCTCGCGATTTACGACTGAATTAAAGATGCTCGTGTAAGATATGGAAGAGTATCTAAATTCATTTTGAGCGAGTCTTTGAAAGTCGACATATATCTTAATAAATTGAGAAAGTTGATTGTGAATCGTTGCGGAATTACAAGTTTACAGCTCGCAGGGTACGACTGAAGTAAAGTTGCTCGTGTAAGATATTGAAGAGTATTTAAATTCGTTTTGAGCGAGCCTTTGAAAACCGACATATATCTTAATAAATTGGGAAAGTTGATTGTGAATCGTAGCGGAGTTACAAGATTACAGCTAGCGGTTTACGACTGAAATAAAGATGCTCGTGTAATATATTGAAGAGTGTCTAAATTCGTTTTGAGCGAGTCTTTGAAAGTCGACATATATCTTAATAAATTGGGAAAGTTGATTGTGAATCGTTGCGGAGTTACAAAATTACAGCTCGCGGTTTACGACTGAAATAAAGATGCTCGTGTAATATATTGAAGAGTATCTAAATTCGTTTTGAGCGAGTCTTTGAAAGTCGACATATATCTTAATAAATTGGGAAAGTTGATTGTGAATCGTTGCGGAATTACAAGTTTACAGCTCGCGGTTTACGACTGAAATAAAGATGCTCGTGTAATATATGGGTCATTTCACGAAACCATGTCGTTTTAGTCGGTGGGGGCGGCTACATCGGCACTTTTCGGCCCATACCACCAGTCTTTTGTAAGGAAATTTAATGTCGTTGTGAGATGTAGTAATAGCATATCCGACGATCATAACGAGGTATGGTGGACCTCTGTACCCCAAACATAGCAGGAGCCAGAGGCCCTCCACCCGGGTTGGCCAAATGAAGCCAAAAACACATGTCCTAATATAAAGGTTCGCCGTATCGCTAGCACGTGATACATATGTGTGTTTTTCAGTTCACTGTGATCCATTGGTATTTGCTAGTTTTTCCGGAAAAACTTGGGAGTAAGCATCGACACTGAAGCTGACGTCAAGCTTCCGAAAATTTTTTTCGTGACATGTAGCCCCCGCCGACCAAGGTCAAATCTGGCAGCTTTCAGACGCTGGTAAATAACGTAAAAGTGCACTAGCGTCAAAAATGCTATATAACGGTAATCCCAATCAGTACAGGTGTTATTGAAAAAAAGAATATCAGCGTCTGTCCATGTGTTATTTCATTATGAGGTCGAAGGTCATAAAATGCCAAAAATGGGTTATGCAAAATGTAGCCCCCCCCCAGACCTGACCAAACTTAAATATAAAAAAGCCAAATTTAGCATACAGTCTTACAATAGGCCGGATATAAATATAGTAAAGCCCCACTAGAATCGACCCATCGATTAAAAATTTTTAATGAAAATGTAGCCCCCCCCCGACCTGTAGCCCCCCCCCCGACCGCATGTATAATAAAAGTAATCGAAGGTCGCAAGAATCATATTAGTATATAAGTTCATCATGATTGCACTATGATATGGGGCCGTGCTGTTAACTGGGCAGCTAGGGAACCCTTCTGCCTGCCCGCACATCTATTACACACATTGTCCTTGGTATCATCACTTAAATGTAAGCTGGTCATACATCAATTGTATTTGTTTTACACCAGCTTACATCTAGAATGTATAGAAGTAGCTAAAGTTTGGCGCGTTGCATGTTGTAGGAAGCTGTAGCCCCCCCCCCCCCGACCTGAGGTGTAGCCCCCCCGACTCAACATATCGGGGTGCCATTTTTTACAAGGCCTAAGGATCTGCCTAAAATTTTTTCTCAGACGTCCCCCGCTCATGGTTGGTTTGTGAGCATAAAATGGTATCTGTAGGTGCTGTCTCCGTTGCGCTAGAAAAACTTCTGCGACAGGCTTGTTCTAAATTGGTCGATTTTAACCCCACTAATGCCCTAGCAGCATCAATTTTAGGTCGCAAGTGCTCCAAATGGCTTGATGAGGACCATTTTGGATGGACTTGCATAAAAACAGACCATGGTTCGCGTGTCACTCCGTTAACCTACAGAATAATGACTTATTTCGGATTAAAATTTGAACCCCAGGGGGGCCTTTCCAACCCCTGTAGCAGGTTTCAGGTAGCTCGTTTTGCATAGAGACCTCGATATTCGAAAAATTCAGGGTTTTTTACATCGGAAGGGGTCTAGACACTGTACATTCGAAAACGTTTCATTTTGGCTTCAAAAAGTGGTTTTTCAAAAGTACATGGTTTCGTGAAATGACCCATATTGAAGAGTATCTAAATTCGTTTTGAGCTAGTCTTTGAAAGTCGACATAATATCTTAATAAATTGGGAAAGTTGATTGTGAATCGTAGCGGAGTTACAAGATTACAGCTCGCGGTTTACGACTGAAATAAAGATGCTCGTGTAAGATATGGAAGAGTATCTAAATTCGTTTTGAGCGAGTCTTTGAAAACCGACATAAAAATTGATAAATCGGGAAGGTTAATTGTGAATCGTTGCAGAGTTACAAGTTTACAGTTTGCGGGGTACGACTGAAGTAAAGCTGCTCGTGTGAGATATTGAAGAGTATCTAAATTCGTTTTGAGCGAGTCTTTGAAAATAGACATAAAAATTGATAAATCGGGAAAGTTAATTGTGAATCGTTGCAGAGTTACAAGTTTACAGTTTGCGGGGTACGATTGAAGTAAAGGTGCTCGTGTAAGATATTGAAGAGTATGTATCTAAATTCGTTTTGAGCGAGTCTTTGAAAACCGACAATCTTGATAAATCAGGAAAGTTGATTGTGAATCGTTGCAGAGTTACAAGTTTACAGCTCGCAGGGTACGGCTGAAATGAAGCTGCTCGCCTAATATAGTATATCCGTCATATTGCCCTTAAAGCGAAGCACATTTAAAATATTCAGTTTTTTGGGTATAACTTACTCTTTAGGATTTGTATAAAGGCGCGACCACATTGCGTGCGATCCGATTTGTGGTTACATTGATTCGATACCATGTTATCCTTGTATGTGTGTATGTATATGTATTTTTATTATTACATCATCCGTTTCTATGCACGTTAAAATTGTGCATCCTCAATCGACTCGTATTGGAACGAATGCAATGTGGACGCCCTACCAATACACTAGTAAATCGGTTTGGGCGCAATGTAACGACGTCTTTTGAAGTCATTTATTTTTTCGTAATCAAGCGCTAGCTCCTCGATTTTTGAAAATCAACCCATGCCTCCTCTTAAAATTTTGAAAAATCAACCCATGCCACCTCTTAAAATTTTGAAAAATCAAGCCATGCCGCCTCTTAAAATTTTGAAAAATCAACCCATGTCGTTTCTTAAAATTAAGAAAAACATGGAATATCCGTAAACCTTTTGATTTCAATTAAGGAAGCTCCAAACACAAAATCTCATCTACTCAAAATCACACCCGCGAGATTTTCAAATTAGCCGTTAAAAGCTAATCAAGATAATAATTTTAAAGATTGTTTGATAATTATTTTAATTTTTAGATCTGGCGGAGGTGATTTGAATGAGTAAGTCCACGATTTGTTCCGAGTTGTTTTTGATTTTATGCTAATAAATATTGCGTTCTCATTCGTATGTTTAGCGTAGAAATAACTTGTTGCAACAAAGTTTTATGATTTTCCCTAGTATTAAACGTGGTACGGGACACAATATTTTTAAAATTTGGTTTTCACATCGTATGTCACTCGTAGTATTAGCGTCAGTAAAACAGGTAATAGAATTGAGCTCATTTAAAGTAATAGATGGTCCACTTGAGGAGTAATGGAAGGGTCTAAAGGGAAGGATAAATCGAAATTGCTGATTTTCGATTGCAGAGGGATAAACTTTAAGACTAAATTTAAACTTTAGGAAAAAATTAGGAAGAAGTGAAGAAGAAGAAGGAAATTAGGAAAAAATCAAAATGTTCAAAATTGTTTGAAACTTTATCTACCGGATGGGTTGCCAGATTGGTCTTTCTTGCAATTATTACCAAAATATATAAAGAAAAAAACGTAGAGCGTGAAAATGGTTCAATTGTGACTTTCGATAACTCTTTGAAACGAGAGTTATCTGTTTTGAAAATGTGTGTATTTTTTGAAGACTCCGTTAAGTTCAAATAAAGGTCGTATCGTAAATAAATCTGAAGTGACTAGTAACAGGACGGAGCACTGTATTACAACCGTTGTACGTTTATGTACATTATGGTTACCAGGAGGTACCTACATGTATATATACTCAACTAATTTGATAGTTGTCTGGGACTTTGACCTAAACGGCATGCGAGCCCTCCGCCCACTCCCTCCCATGTACTACGTTGGAAGCTACGTTGCCTGTATCACGCATTTCAACATGGAACAATTTGGTGGAGTTTTCTAATTTGTTATACATACTAGATGACTGTGGGGCGGTTAACAGTAGTGCAGAGGGCGGCTTAAGATCCTGACATATGTCAAATGTATGTACATATATTATTGAAAAGCATTTGGGATGTTTCGAGGTGGGACGACCTTTATGCGACCCTCATTGGGTCGCCTCTCTACCAACCACTCCCTCTCGTTTGCGCCCACAAGTCAAAAGGTGTGCATGTTCATTAAATATTGATTTAAATTTGTTCGAGTGACGTGATGCGGCGTTCACGTTATAATGTCACCAACGATTGGAACTTATGTACACCACACAGTGTCAGGCATACTCTCGACAACAGCGTATTTTAGACATCCTCATGTTTTTTATAAATTTTTTCAAAGGTAGCTATCTAGGAGTATTGCTACTTCTCGACAGCGTCAAGCACACCGTGTCTTCTTGTATTATTATTGACAGTGCACCTCATTATTTCATCAACGTTCATATGACTTAGATAGAAATATGGATAATTTGAAAAGAATCTACACGGCATAGTTGACTAATAAACCGCATTAAGTACAGATGGTGTTCATTACAGTTAGTTCGCCCCAAAATTGGTAGCTATGAGTGTGTGCGACACGCGACACTGTAAAGCAAAAATGTAGTAGCTAAGGGTGTGTGGTACACCCTCGGAAACTGATTTACGGTATGGGTGTCACCCTTGTGTATACGGTAGGTCGCGACTACAGGGGTACAAAAGTTCCAAACAGTGGGGACATTATAACGTGAACGCCGCATTATAATCATTATCTAGTGTTTTCTAGAACGTAGAACATCATGTTCCACTCCTAGGGAATAATTTTCTAACCGTGTGTTTGCTTTTGAATTTAACGGCAGGCGATTGGCATAAACCTTTCAGGAAATAAAATACGCTACATACAAATATTCCGTTTAAATGGTACAATGATACAAATAATTTAAGTGGTCATGATGTCGTTGCAACGGCTGAACACTAGGATAACCTCCTGGATTAGTTTACAGGACTTCAACGTAGAACTTAAAAATATCATTCAACTTGGCACCAGTTAGAAATAAAGTTGTTGAGTTCATTCACACAAGGCATTTACGCGCACAGCTAAATTTTTTCTGATACAAGGTACTTGCTGATGATTATAAAAAATAATGAAATATTGGGGGTTTGGGCCCATGTCAACGGATGTTTTATATCGTTATAAATATGAACACTTTACAGCGGGAAGTTCGGTGACCCTTGTCTTAGGCTTAGTATTTTTGGCTTATATACGGAATGTAGCTTAGACAAAGGCTATGACTTAGTGTATCGAGAACGGCATAGCATGCATTTCTTTTCCGCCCCTAAAAGTTATATTGGTCGTGTTTTATATCTGTATATATAATACATATGTTTTTATTTTACATTTTTAGAACAATGTCCTTATAGTGAATGAATTTAATAATGAAATGCTGTTTTACACTAAAATGTTTCTTTGGTTATGGTCAAATTGTCTAAATTAAAATAAATGTGGATATAGTAATAATGTCTTTGCAGTACTTGTTTTGGTTGGCTCCAAGCGATCTCATCATAACTGTATTCCTTTGTTCTTTGGATTTAACCGAACGATAATTATATATATTTTAGCACTGCCGAAATAGCGTAAGTTACGCAAAGTTTTCTTGCTTTCTTCATTTGGGTTTGTAATACTAATTTTTACCCGGCATTTTGGTGGCTGGAATGAAATTCCTGGTTTAAGAGCGACTTTTAGACGAAAATAACGATTATGTCTATTAATATTAAGACCTCGATTAAGTTTTGTAAATTATATGATGATTATATACAAAATATAATCATAAACTCAAATAGTTTATAATCTATCTCAACCAATATTTTAATATCATGAATCAACCTCTATTATACTGAAAATACGCACACAAGTATCATCTACTATAAATAGAAATTACAACACATTAGCACGATTACATGAATGAAAGAGAAGTAGAAGCATCTTAAAATAGAAAACATTAAATATGCACCAGTCCTACTATATGTGAAGTCAAAAACAAGTAAAATAGATATAAATGCGCCCGTCCTTTAGATCTCCGAATATACAATATTGTAAATAAGCGCTGTATTGAAATAAAAATATATTTTTACGCATTACTGTACCATATATGAATTTTTTAAACTAGCCGAAATTAAATAAGCCGAATTTTTGTTGTGAACTGAATAAGTCGGAATTTTCAGGCTAAACTCCGTCCGGCTTGACTCTGGTTTCACCTATGGTTTAGTTCTGCTCCATAAAGAATTTGGCACGAATTATAGACTAAAAACTTTAAATTTTCGGCTCGGCTGACAGCGAACAACAATTTCTCTCGGCTGGGTCGCAAAGCTCAGGAATTTCAATGGATTTCGATGCCGTTGATGCAAAAAATGTACACATAGATAGATATAATCCATACATGCAGAAGTAGAGATTCATGGGGCTAACCCCTGAGACGTCGGGCACCCCTCCCCCACTCCTTGGAGTTGCTGGTCTACTCCCTAAATTTCCGCCCTCCCCTCCGGTGCCGAAAAGGGGACAATTGACAAAAATTCCTTTGAAAATTTTGTAAAAATGGTGCCACAGAGTGTCGACACTTTTTGTCACCACCCACCCCTTACGACGCCCTGCCCAGGAACCTGAGACTACCTCACCCAGGCCGGCCCCGGCTACCCCCTCCCCGGAGACCTTGGAGCATCAGCATGTATGAATTAGTATTATGATCTAACTTGCGTCATATTATGATCTAAATGATATGACAACTTAATTCGCTCTCTGAGACAATTCACTTGCACGACATATTGAGTTAGCTTTGGCTTGATGAGACTAAAAACTCCGGTCATGCTCATGTCGGAAAGTCGTTGGGATACATCTTATCTAGCTCTCTATATTGCTACAGCAATGCAGTTTAAGGATATCTTTGGGATACATCTTGTCGGGCTCTCCATATTACTACAGCAGTGCAGTTTAAGGGTATCTTTGGGATACATCTTATCTGGCTCTGGATATTACTACAGCAACGCAGTTTGAGGGTATCTTTGGGATACATATTATCTGGCTCTCGATATTACTATAGCAATGCAGTTTGAGGGTATCTTTGGGATACATCTTATCTGGCTCTCCATATTACTACAGCAATGCAGTTTGAGGGTATCTTTGGGATACATCTTATCTGGCTCTCCATATTACTACAGCAATGCAGTATGAGGGTATCCTTGGGACACATCTTATCTGGCTCTCCATATTACTACAGCAAAGTAGTTTAAGGATATCTGACTGATTTATAGCTTCATTACAGACATAATAAAGCCCAACGTCAATCTGTAAAATCAGAGTTTAAACTTCGGGTTAAACATTTGGCAGTGCGTACAATGAAGTACTGCTTTAGATGGAGTAGGACCCAATGAGTACTGTTAAAAAGTCCTGAGTCTTTCGTAAAGCCGAAATAAACATACTTCCGGAATTTTAGATGGTATAGGGTATTTATAAAACTCTTCAATAATATTATATGGAACTAAAACTGCATACACAAACATCATGATGCGCAATTTAGTGCCACGCTGGATAACGTCCAATTCTTAATTTTCCAACTGGTATTACCATTTTCAAAATAGACAAATATTTTCCTTGTTTTACTGCAATACGACCTGCCCGCAGACATAGTAACTTTGCCAGGCTCGAGTTTTCTCACACTATACAGCAGAAAAGATTTCTGTTCTGAAAATACATCGACCTAAACATAAAATTCTAAATAAATGTTTAAAAACTGAACAAAAATTTAATAAATAATTATTATAGTCTATATTATAGTCAAGTATATATTGGCCAGATTTTGAGGGATATGTTTAAAATCATTGTATTAAGTGAGTCAAACCAGTTCGAGCATTTTTGACAAGTTCTGTTCTGCTCAGCGCGCGATATGGTTTCCTCAGCTCGGCGATTGAAAATATTTGTGATTGGCTCAGCTGCAACAAAATTAGAACAAGGCTTTTACTTAACCTTGTCGAGCAAACCTTCCCACATACGGTGACAGCCACTGTGCGATGGGACACAAAAGATGGTCAAAGTTGAAAGTTATTTCGGTTCAGAGTGCAAAACCTTATTGATTTCTGGTTTTACCCGATTTTGAATGAATCAAAGTAAACTGGCTGGATCATATAATGCTGAGATCGCTTTAATTTCCTATTCAAGAGTTTAGATTTGGCTGAATTTAATTTCGTGAAATTTCGGGCCAAATACTGCTTCCGTAGCACTTTTATACATGAATTGGAGTTTACAATCTGAGATAATTAACGCCAAGTTCATTCAGAAATTTCGACATATTACTTCAGATTAGTTGAGTTGAAGACAAAGTGTTTTTTGTTTCAGCACAACGCTGTTTAGTCTTTATATCTTATGAACATGAATATGTTTTTGAAATATCTTTTGTGTTATCGTAAAACAGTTTGGGTGTTTTTGATATGAGATTTGCCATTTCTATGTTAACCCAATTGTTTCAAGTAAAATATTTAACTTCATAAATAACCGATTTAAATTGGGGGTCATTTGAAATTCGGCAGCCTCAATTGAAACAGTATGATATTTTAACAATCTTTTTCGTTGCATCCTGCAGTAGTTCTCCAAACAAAGTCGAGAGTACAGTTTGTCTAATGATATAAAATTAGGTTTTTACATCAGCATTCGGGTTCTAGATATCAGCATTCATGGTATAAAATATATTTTGTGGTTTACCGATTTTTACAATAATTTAGTGCAACGTTTTTATCTCCAATTGCCATAGCAGTAAATAGTCTTCAGGGGATTACCATAGATCATACAGTTATTAATTGTTTTAGCTCGGTAAAAGATTTTAAATTATTGATTGTTTGATGGCGTCTAAGCCGAGTTATTTTAATAAAATGTATTTAACTAATTTGAAGATGTGAACTATAGTTGGGATATCACAAACTCAGGGTAGTTTGTAGGTCTGAATATGATAAAACTTTAAACTTACTTGATCTAAAATAGCTTTATGTGAAAATAGGAGTTGTATATTTCTATTTAGGTTTAGAAACAGGAAATTTATATATGCGTTTGTGTTTTTCTGTCATACCCTGGTATTACCTCAGGTTTTAATTAGATTTTCATGTTTTTTGGTTTGAATAAAAATGAAAATAGAAATATGTTGTTTTTAAAAGTTATTCATTTATTTATAATTATTAAACGAAATACTGAATTTTTACAATGGAAAATAATTTTTTTAAGATTGAATAATTTTTATGTCGTCTAGGACTAAAGGTGAGTTCACACGTTCAAAGCTTTTGCTCGGCATTTAATCAAAATATGAAAGCATTTTTGTAATTTAGCTGAATTGGGATGCTTCAATAATGTTCAAAATTTATAGCATAATGCTTTAGCCAATGTGGGACAAAACATAATGTATAAAATTTTATAAATTTTATAACAAATTTTATAAATATTATTTATATAATTTTTTTAGCTTAAAATTAAATCTCAAATTCGTACGCTTCAATAATGTTCAAAATTTGTAGCATATTGCTTTAACCAATAGGGGACAAAACATAATGTATAAAATTTTATAAATTTTATAACAAATTTTATAAATATTATTTATATAATTTTTTAGCTTAAAATTAAATCTCAAATTCGTACGCTTCAATAATGTTCAAAATTTGTAGCCTATTGCTTTAACCAATAGGGGACAAAACATAATGTATAAAATTTTATAAATTTTATAACAAATTTTATAAATATTATTTATATAATTTTTTAGCTTATAATTAAATCTCAAATTCGTACGCTTCAAAATGTGGACACTTCAGTAATGTTCAAAATTTGTAGCATATTGCTTTAACCAATAGGGGACAAAACATAATATATAAAATTTTATAAATTTTATAACAAATTTTATAAATATTATTTATATAATTTTTTAGCTTAAAATTAAATCTCAAATTTTGAAGCACAATGGTTTGCCTCATTTTTCCATTACAAATTACACTCAAATTTTGATAAACTTTTCACAGAAATTTAATCAATATTTCAGTTAAAAGTTCAACTGTGTGAATTCAGCGTTAGATTTCGATTTCAATAATGAATCCTAAAAAAATTTGCAGTCTTCGGCGAAAATTGCACATTTTGAGATTTTTGCGTAATGATTAAGTGTTTTAATCATCTAGTTTAGAAAAAAATAGCAGTTTATATTTGATCAATTTTGTATTTTGTTAAATTTTCCAAAAAAATTTGAAATCCCACGTGTGGAAATCCTAAGTTCCAGTTGTTTTCTGTTAGGTTCTTTCCACACTGTAAGAGTAGAAGTCGTATAAAATCTTAACCAGACTGTTAGGAACAGCTATCTCTATTTTGTTTAATCAATACGTAGGACGACCAGAAAACCATCGCTACAATTTTATTTTACTTCATACTTATTTTGTTGGGTTAATCATTGAATGATGTTCTAGGACCGACGACGCTTGCAAAAACTTCCCGACCGATTCATCTGTAGCAAGTTCAAATGTTTCCGATGAAGACATTGCCAAACATAAAGATTTTGGCTCGACAACACTCAAAGATTCCGTAGCGATTGCAAGCGATATGGGCAATATGGAAAGCGAAGCATCGAAATCGCTCGAAACGGAATACAGTGAGATGTCGAGTGGAATTCAAACGAAGCTGCTGGGAAAAGCGTGAGTATTGTCAGTAGTCTGTTTGGTTGGTTCACATAGGGACGGTCACTATATACGACGGGGAAGGTCACTATATACGATAGGAAAGGGTTCTGTATGCGAGAAGACCTCTATATACTATGGGGAAGGTGACTATATACGATGGGGATCGTAACTGTATACGTTGGGGAAGTTATTATATACGATGGGGAAGGTCACTATATACGATGAGGCGGATTAAGTTAGGGCACTATAAAATATTTTTGTTATATATTTAATACTGATATGGCTGTCTGTATGTTTTATGGATAATTTAAAAACGCACCAGTATTGTTAAGAACCTTTTTGGAGTCGTTAATATTAATTGGGTTCTGAGCAACTGGTTAAATTATTCGTAGTTTTTTTATTTGTAGGACAACGGTTACTACTGAAAGCTACACAGTTACAATGGTTCAATGTATGAGCATTAAAATGCAGCTTACAATGTCCAAATACAAATACACGGTTACCAAAACGGTGAAAAAGACAGTGATTACTCAGCTAAAAGTCCTCAAAAAGTCGCGAAAGTCTAGCGGATACTTCAATCGAGCGCAAACCGAAAGTGAAAAACCAAGGTTAGTTTGTTCTACAGATTTAAGCTTTAGAAATTTCATTAATAAGTTCAGGGTTAAACTTTTATATACCTTGAAATGGAAGGAAATGTTTATCGTAGTAGAATCATACATCATTAATTTATGCGCAAGTTCGTTTGCAAGATGCGTATACCGTGTTTGTTCTTTTGTCAAATTCACCTGTTGAACCGAGCAAAAAATTCATTTTCAAATTTCTTGTTATCGGCATTAGCTTTCGCAGTTTAGCGAAATCCTGTAGAACAGGTCTGTAATGTACTAATATAAATTGTGTACTTGCACATTTCCAAATTTCGCATGTTTGTCCGTGTTCATCAAATGATATGCTTAATAATACAGCTGTGGATTCGCGTGCTATGAGTGTGTAAACATACATATGTGATTACAAGCGTGATTGTAAACACCCATCTTCAAGTGAGCGATGTGAATAAATTATTGTGATCGAATTGGTGATTATTAGGCTACTAGCTGCCTTGATAAAGGGACAACCGAGGAAAACGCATCTAACTTACCAATGGATCACTTATGGATCGTCCACCTAGACCTGGAGGGGAATGATAAAAAATTTCCCGAAAATTTTTACAAACTTGAAATTTTGTGGTGGATGCTACCAAATTCGATGCACCCAGCAATTTTCTTGATGCTGGTAGTAATGCATAGTAACTAACCAGTAATTTGAGAATTTGTGGGTGCTAACGAATTGCACACAACCAGTAATTTTGCTTGTCAAATCAATATAAGATCCAGTAGTTTTAGTTTTGGTGGAACACATTTTATCCGATTCTTGATTTTTAAGTGGACCGTCTATTACGTTATGTTACCATTTCTTCGTATGCTATAATAGTTGTTTTGTCACCGCTAATGCAAAGCTCAACTTAAGAGTGATTAGTGTAAACCATCCGTTGGTACATTAATTATCCGGTTCTGCACTTAGTCTTTTCTCGCTAAAAAATAGTCAACAATCAGGATTTTGTTCAAATGGCAAGCAACACATTTAAATCCTAAATATGTTTGGCTTAGTAGTTCCTACTACAGTTGTTCTTTTGTCAAAAAAATTGGCCGACCATGCACGAATAGGAGCTATATGATGTAAGATCACAATTTTCGTGTGTACACATTTGTACATTTTGATTTGTAATCGCGCTTACTAGGGTAGGCGATTAGTATCGAGATGCTAAAACGTAAAATAGTGACAGCGAACAGCGTTCATTTATTGCAAATTATGTCAACATATATAAGGTAGAACCGCCATTTTGTTGGTAGACTAAGTTTCAACATCGTGCTCTGCCCTGTTAAAAGAACAACCCAGGTGTACACAGTTAAATTGGACTCACGCAAAACAATTTAGTTTGGTATATCTCTACAAGTATAATGTAACAAATCTCACACGCCACAATATGTATTAACGTTAACAGCTATTTTTTTAGGAAAAACATCAATTTAAACTGCAAAAAATCAAGCGTTAAAGCTAAAAGCACATCCAGAACCATCAACAAATCTAGAAAATTAATAGCGATGAACCTTAAGTGATTAAGTATAATACTTGTGTTGCAAATTGTGAAATTTTGCCAAAAAAATAGTAATTTTTACAGGCCCTAAATTATCATTAAAATTTTCCGACTTAGTCAAGTTGATGCATTTTGTTTTAATGACTTTTTCATACTCGTCTGGAGAAACCGCTTGGTGTCACGAACATGTAGAGAAGCCGCTTGGTGTCGCGAACATGTAGAGACACTGTTTGGTGTAGAGAACGTTTTGAGAAATCGCTTGGCGTGGCAAACGTTTTGAGAACCCGTTGAGTGTCTTGAACGTGTTGATAAACCGCTTGGTGTCACGAACATGTAGAGAAAACGCTTGGTGTCACGAACATGTAGAGAAACCGTTTGGTGATGAACGTTTTGAGAAGCCGCACGGTGTCGCGAACATGTAGAGAAACCGTTTGGTGTAGAGAACGTTTTGAGAAGCCGCACGGTGTCGCGAACATGTAGAGAAACCGTTTGGTGTAGAGAACGTTTTGGGAAATCGCTTGGAGTCGCAAACGTGTAGAGAAACCGCTTGGTGTCACAAACATGCCGAGCAATCATTTGGTGTAATCGTTTAAAGTTGTGAACGTGTTGGCAACCATTAAGCGTCCTAAACGCGTTGAGAAACAGTTAAGTGCCGCGAACTTGTTGAGAAATCGCTTCGTATCGCTAATTGTTGAGAAACCGTTAGGTTCCTCGAAGATGCTGAGAAACTATTTGGTGTAACCTCTCTGTGTCGCGAACGTGTTGGAAGCCGTTAGGTGTCCTAAAGGCATTTAGAAACGGATAAGTGTCGCGAACTTGTTGACGAATCGCTTGGTATCGCAAAGTGTTCAGAAATCGTTTGGTGTCGCGAACGTGTTGAGAAACCGTTGATTGTCTTGAACGTGTTGAGAAACCGCTTGGCGTCACGAACGTGTTAAGGAAGTTAGCAGTCACGACCGTGCTGAGAAACCACTTGGTGTAATCGCTTGGTGTTGCGAACGTGTTGGAAACTGTTAAGATTCCTAAACTGATTGAGAAACAGTTACGTGTCGCGAACATATTGAGAAATCGCTTGGTATCGCATGTTGAGAAACTGTTTGCTTTCGCGAGTTCAGAAGCCGTTTGGAGTCGCGAACGTGTTCAGAAATGGCTTGGTGTCTCGAACGTGCTGAGAAACCATTGGGTGTGATGAACGCCTTGATAAACCGTTTGGTGTCGGAATGCGTTGAGAAGACCTTACAAGTCGCGAACGTGTTGAGAATCCGTTGGGTGTCGCGAATGTGTTGAGAAACCGTTAGGTGCCGCGAACTTGTTGAGAAATCGTTAGGTGTGGTGAACATTGTGAGAAGCTGTTGTATGTAGCTAACGTGTTGAGAAACCGTTTGGAGTCAAGGACGTGTTGACAAACCATTAGGTGTCGCCAACTTGTTGAGAAGCCGTTAGGTGTCGGCGGATTTATTGAGAAACTGTTTAGTGTCGCGAACGTGTTGCCGAACAGCTTAGTATCACGAACGTGCTGAGAAATTATTTTGTTTCTCAACGCCTTGAGAAACCGTTTGGTGTCGCGACCGTGTTGAGAAAACTTTAGGTTCCGCGAACATGCTGAGAAACCATTTGGTGTAACCTCTCCGTGTCTTGCACGTGTTGGAAACCGTTTGGTGTCCTAAACGCGTTGAGAAATAGTTAAGTGTCGCGAGCTTGTTGAGAAATCTCTTGGTATCGCAAAGTGTTGAAAAATCGTTTGGCGGCCCGAATGTGTTGAGACATCGCTTGGTGTTGCGAATGTGTTAAGCAACCGTCTGGTGTCGCGAACGTGTTGAGAAACCGTTTGGTGTCGCGACATGTTGAGAAACTGTTGGGTGTCGCGAACGTGTTGAGAAACTGTTTGGTGTCGCAAAAAATAAGGTTCAGTTGGTTTCGTGTCACCAGAAACCATTTCGGAGTGCTTGGTCGGTTTTTAGGATCTTTATAAAGCGAGCGAACAACAATAATTCTACGAACACACAATACGCAACAAATTGAGAGAATTAGCACTTTGCTATAATACGGAAATGAAAAGACACATATCGATGGTCTAATTCAAAATCCACTTAAGTCATCAATATAGGTTTTTCAGTTATGGCGATTTTTTTGTCTCATTTTACGAAGTGGTACGACCGAAGCTTAGTGTCGACATATGTCCTTACAAAGGGTGAACTAAATTTCTGTTATACGTAAAGTGCACTGCTCTAACTATACAACGCATCGAAGACAATTCAAGCATCCACTTAGTGAAATTTGCTTTAAACATGTATGATAATGTTGTTTGCAGCAAATATAACTTAAGTCGATATAAGTGAAAATTGCATTAAGCCTCTGGTGTATAATATTATTATGTATCTGTCCATTAAAGTCTTAAACGAAAATTATAGAGTTGATACCTGGTTTTATAGGCTTGCGGGCCAAGATGCATGCCTAGCAGCTGGCGGTGCCATTATACCCGGCTCCGGACTTACCAACAAAATTTCGCAAGATCAACCAAAAACAGTGAATGCAGCAATGGGTCTATCGGTCTCGTGTGTCTCACAAACGTCAACGTTGAACTGTTGAACCAGTTCAAAATCGCAAACCTACACTATTGTTTCATGTGTCAAAGGTGCCTCGTCGTAAGTTTACTTCCTTTATTCATAAAGTTATTAATAGGCTACCAGAAAGTGGTTTCAGCTTATCGGTCTCTTATAATTTTTAGAACTCATTTTCTCGTTTGACTAAGGAAAATCGGTGCGTCTGTCCAGCCAAGTACTATCAGTGAAATCTATCATAAAGGATACAGTAATTTTGAAAACCACACAGCATGGCCCGAAGCTCTTCAGGCCAATTCAAAAGCTGTACATGTACAATACGGTACTTTCTAGACTTGACTAAAGCAATTATTTACGGTGTGTTGACACTTCAAAATTTACTTAAATTTTGAGCCACAGTTTGCTCAAAGTTTGAAACTAAATTCCAGTTAAAGTTTAGGTTAGATCAGTCAAATTTTAATATACAATTATCTGTTGCTTAGTTAAATAGGATCAATAAAATTTTATTAATAGCTTACAATTTTATATAATGAAATGTGCAATCCATAAGTTAGCTGATTCCAAGGGTCGTTGTCCGGTGCCGTTCTGGAATATTAATCAATGAAATGACACTAGAGCAGACCGAGAACTAATTATTGGGGGTTCTGCGAGGTCTCGGGGGAAGCAGGAGTAGTTGGAGCTTCTTGAGAGAAAGACGGTCAGCGGATGGGATGTGCACGGGTGTCGTCACCTTACGGTGCCTTGAGGGCGGAAAGGCTCACCGTCAGGAGAGGGTGTAACCGGGCCTCGTGAGAGGTGGAGGGGAATGGTTGTAGCCTTGTAAGATTTCTTACCAGTGAGCATGTATGATGTATGTACACCAGAATTTTGACCATATATCCCGGTTGTTCCGCTTGAAACAATTAGTGCTGAATGTTAATTCAGTCAGCTGGAAGCAATGAAATTTAAATGATTTACCTTATTTAAAATTTTTGTCACAATATCGCCGTTTTGCTAATAAATAATGTAAATAATTGTCAATATTTCGTTTAGTTAAAGTATTAGCTATTAAACAGACGTTCGGTCAGTCATATAAGAAATGCCATTTGGAAATTTTCCAATTGTTGCAGAAAATGTAGAACACTTTCTTTTGAGGAAATCTGCGATAAGAACAAAAACCAATTGAAACGAATGACAGCTAAAGTTTTAAAGTTGAATTTTAATGTGACAAAAATACACTTTTGTTTGTGTAGGAATGACTGGAGATGTGCCCATGAAGATGGTTAATAGCTCATAATTGATTTCATGTGAAAATATTGCACTTCCGTTTAATTTAAAACGAGTAGATTTAATAGTCGCTGAAGCTAGTGTCACTTTAAAGCGAGTTGATTGCAATAACAACATTGGCCCAGCTTAACTTGTGTCAAAACGGTTTCAATACGCGCTGTTTAGTGGCTTGTCAAAACGTGTCATCTTTGCGATCCATTTCTGCGTGAAATAGATAGCGGTAATAGTGTTGCTGCAAAGTTAGGTCAAAACAAAACATAAGATTTAGACACTCATCCAATTCTTGAAAACTTTGTCATCCATTTCCGTGTAAGATAGTGTAATAGTGTTGCTGAAAGTTAGGTCAACATAAGATTTAGACACTCATCCAATTCTCGAAATACTTTGCGATCCATTTCCGTGTAAATGGTAATGTTGCTGCAAAGTGACGTCACAAACAAACATAAGATTTAGACACTCATTCAATTCTCGAAATATTTGCGATCCATTTCCGTGTAATAGATAGCGGTAGTAGTGTTGCTGAAAAGTTAGGTCACAACAAAACATAAGATTTAGACACTCATTCAATTCTCTAAAATACTTTGTGATCCATTTCCGTGTAATAGATAGCGGTAATAGTGTCGCTGCAAGTTAGGTCAAAACAAAACATAAGATTTAGAACATCATTCAAATTACTCGAACACTCTTTCGTGATCCATTTCCGTGTAATAGATAGCGGTAATAGTGTTGTTAGAAAGTGAGGTCACAACAAAACATATCACACTTATTTTACAATTTTGAAATACTTTGCGATTCATTTCCGTGAAAGAATATAGCGGTAATAACGTCGAAAGTTAGGTCACAACAAAACATAAGATTTAGACACTCATTCAATTCTCGAAATACTTTGTGATCCATTTCCGTGTAATAGATAGCGGTAATAGTGTTGCTGAAAGTTAGGTCACAACAAAACATAAGATTTAGACACTCATTGAACGGACATAGACAATATGAACCTCATAAAGTCTGCATCAAAAATATTTTGTAAATATTGTAATTTATGCAAGAAATGCAGCAAGATGTGGCCATGAAAATGGTTAGAATTAAAAGTTGTTTTGATTTGGGGTGTCAATCTCGATCGTGTTTGACTTTTCCCGATTTAGAAGGAGTCCATTTAAATCGGCTTGCTCTGGGAGATGTCGTTTTGAATCGGCCGATCCCGAATGAGATTGGTCCAATTGAGTTTGACGCCATAAATTAAATTGTGATCGGTGTGATCTTCGATAGAAGTTGCTTTTTTGTTTTGCCTCTTGTTATGGTTGTAATTTGCTATTGTTGCCGTATTATATTGTTTTCATATATTTTCGCGAAGATGACACGTTTTGACAACACACTAAACAGCGCGTATTGAACCGTTTCGACGCCAAGTTAAGCTGGGCCAATGTTATCAGGGATCGACTCGCTTTAAAGTGACATTTAGCTAACAAGCCTATTTAAATCTACTCGTTTTAAATTGGGAAATACCAATCTTTTTTCTCACATCAACTCAATTATACGACTATTAACCATCTTTGTGGGCACATCTTGCAGTAGTTCCTACACAAATAAAAGTGTATTTTTTGTCACATTAAAATTCGACTTTAGGAAAGACTTTAGCTATACATAGTTTTGAATTCGGTTTTTGTTCTTTATATTTCAGATTACATTAAAAGAAAGTGTTACTTACGTTTCTGCAACAATTGGAAAATTTCCAAAAAAATGGCATTTCTTATATGACTGACCGAACGTCTGTTTAATAGCTAATACTTTAACTAAACGAAATATTGACAATTATATTTACATTTATTTTGTAGCAAAACGGCGATATTGTGCAGAAAATTTTCAAATAAAACCTGAATAAACTTTAAATTTCATTGCTTCCAGCTGACTATAAATTAACATTTTCAGCACTAAATCTTGGAAACGGAACTAACCGGGATATATGGTCAAAATTAGTGTAAGATCTACATCATACATGCTCATATTTGGTAAGGAGATATCTCCCGAGGCTACGACCCTTCCCCTACCCACCCCTCTCACGAGGGCCCGGTTACACCCTCTCCTGACAGGTCAGCCTTCCCGCCCCTAGAGGCACCGTAAGGTGACGACACCCGTGCACATCCCATCCGCTGACCGTCTTTACTCTCTGGGGAGACCCAACTACTCCTGCTTCCCCCGAGACCTCGCAGAACCCCCGATGAGTTCGTATCTCAGTCTATGTATGATGTACATCATCGGTTTAATATCACAAACGGCACCGAATAACAAACAGCCCTTGGAATCAGCTAACTTATGGATTGCACATTTACATTATATAAATTGTAAGCTATTAATAAAATTTTATTGCAATACCTGTATTAACTAAGCAACAGATGAGTTGTTGTATCTTAAGGTGAGCTAGTACGTCAAACTTTTAACTCAAATTTTGAGCTCAAACTTTGAGCAAACTGTGGCTCAAAATTTAAGTAAATTTTGAAGTGTCAACACACCGTAAATAAATTGCTTTACATAAGAAGTGTTAGAAAGTACCGCCATATTTGTACATATCTTACAGCTTTTGAAATTGACGCCTAAAGACTTGGGCCATGCTGTGTGGTTTTCAAAAAACCTGTCTGCTATGATAGATTTCACTGATAGTACTTGGCTGGGGAAAGATGCACTGATTTCCTTTAGTCGAACGAAATGATACAGAGTCTGAAAGAGACAAACGTTGAAACCACTTTCTGGTAGCCTATTAATAACTTTATGAATAAAGGAAGCAAACTTACGACGAGGCACCTTTGACACATGAAACAATAGTGTTTAGGTCCGATTTGAAACTGGTTTGAATTTCAGTTTCCAATGTTGACGTTTGTGAGACACACTAGACCGATAGACCCATTGCTGCATTCACTGTTTCTGGTTGATCTTGCGAAATTTTGTTGGTAAGTCCGGAGCCGGGTATAATGGCACCGCCAGCTGCTAGGCATGCATCTTGGCCCGCAAGCCTATAAAACCAGGTATCAACTCTATAATTTTCGTTTAAGACTTTAATGGACAGATACATAATAATATTATACACCAGAGGCTTAATGCCAATTTTCATGGACATCGACTTAAGTTATATTTGCTGCAAACAACATTATCATACATGTTTAAAGCAATTTTCACTTAAATGTCATCTTCGATTATTATTTCGATGCGTTGTATAGTTAGAGCAGCGCACTTTACGTATAACAGAAAATTTAGTTCACCCTTGCGAACAGCTGTCACGAAGCTTTGGTCGTACCACTTCGTGTAAAAATTACAAAAATCGCCATAACTGAAAAACCTATATTGATGACTTAAGTGGATTTTGAATTAGACCATCTAGGCGTCTTTTATTTCCCGTATTATAGCAAAGTGCTAATTCTCAATTTGTTGCGTATTGTGTGTTCGTAGAATTATTGTTGTTCGCTCGCTTCGACAAAAAAAAAAAAAAAAAAAGATCCTAAAAACCGACCAGACACTCTGAAATGGTTTCTGGTGACACGAAACCAACTGAACCTTATTTTTTGCGACACCAAACAGTTTCTCAACACGTTCGCGACACCCAACAGTTTCTCAACATGTCGCGACACCAAACGGTTTCTCAACACGTTCGCGACACCAGACGGTTGCTTAACACATTCGCAACACCAAGCGATGTCTCAGCATTTGGGCCGCCAAACGATTTTTCAACACTTTGCGATACCAAGAGATTTCTCAACAAGCTCGCGACACTTAACTATTTCTCAACGCGTTTAGGACACCAAACGGTTTCCAACACGTGCAAGACACGGAGAGGTTACACCAAATGGTTTCTCAGCATGTTCGCGGAACCTAAAGTTTTCTCAACACGGTCGCGACACCAAACGGTTTCTTCTCAAGGCGTTGAGAAACAAAAATAATTTCTCAGCACGTTCGTGATACTAAGCTGTTCGGCAACACGTTCGCGACACTAAACAGTTTCTCAATAAATCCGCCGACACCTAACGGCTTCTCAACAAGTTGGCGACACCTAATGGTTTGTCAACACGTCCTTGACTCCAAACGGTTTGAATACGTCAGCCATACAGCCTCGACAATGTTCACCACACCTAACGATTTCTCAAGAAGTTCGCGGCACCTAACGGTTTCTCAACACATTCGCGACACCCAACGGATTCTCAACACGTTCGCGACTTGTAAGGTCTTCGAACGCATTCCGACACCAAACCGTTTATCCAAGGCGTTCATCACACCCAATGGTTTCTCAGCACGTTCGAGACACCAAGCCATTTCTGAACACGTTCGCGACTCCAAACGGCTTCTGAACTCGCGAAAGCAAACAGTTTCTCAACATGCGATACCAAGCGATTTCTCAATATGTTCGCGACACGTAACTGTTTCTCAATCAGTTTAGGAATCTTAACAGTTTCCAACACGTTCGCAACACCAAGCGATTACACCAAGTGGTTTCTCAGCACGGTCGTGACTGCTAACTTCCTTAACACGTTCGTGACGCCAAGCGGTTTCTCAACACGTTCAAGACAATCAACGGTTTCTCAACACGTTCGCGACACCAAACGATTTCTGAACACTTTGCGATACCAAGCGATTCGTCAACAAGTTCGCGACACTTATCCGTTTCTAAATGCCTTTAGGACACCTAACGGCTTCCAACACGTTCGCGACACAGAGAGGTTACACCAAATAGTTTCTCAGCATCTTCGAGGAACCTAACGGTTTCTCAACAATTAGCGATACGAAGCGATTTCTCAACAAGTTCGCGGCACTTAACTGTTTCTCAACGCGTTTAGGACGCTTAATGGTTGCCAACACGTTCACAACTTTAAACGATTACACCAAATGATTGCTCGGCATGTTTGTGACACCAAGCGGTTTCTCTACACGTTTGCGACTCCAAGCGATTTCCCAAAACGTTCTCTACACCAAACGGTTTCTCTACATGTTCGCGACACCGTGCGGCTTCTCAAAACGTTCTCTACACCAAACGGTTTCTCTACATGTTCGCGACACCGTGCGGCTTCTCAAAACGTTCATCACCAAACGGTTTCTCTACACTGTTCGTGCCACCAAGCGCTTTCTCCAGCATGTTCGTGACATCTAAGCGGTTTATCATTTTTCTCAAGAACACTTGAACTGGTTCTCAGCACGTTTGCCACGCCAAGCGATTTATAAAAACGTTCTCTACACCAAACAGTGTCTCTACATGTTCGCGACACCAAGCGGCTTCTCTACATGTTCGTGACACCAAGCGGTTTCTCCAGACGAGTATGAAAAAGTCATTAAAACAAAATGCATCAACTTGACTAAGTCGGAAAATTTTAATGATAATTTAGGGCCTGTAAAAATTACTATTTTTTTGGCAAAATTTCACAATTTGCAACACAAGTATTATACTTAATCACTTAAGGTTCATCGCTATTAATTTTCTAGATTTGTTGATGGTTCTGGATGTGCTTTTAGCTTTAACGCTTGATTTTTTGCAGTTTAAATTGATGTTTTTCCTAAAAAAATAGCTGTTAACGTTAATACATATTGTGGCGTGTGAGATTTGTTACATTATACTTGTAGAGATATACCAAACTAAATTGTTTTGCGTGAGTCCAATTTAACTGTGTACACCTGGGTTGTTCTTTTAACAGGGCAGAGCACGATGTTGAAACTTACAGCCCGACCAACAAAATGGCGGTTCTACCCTATATATGTTGACATAATTCCCAACAAACTGAACGCTGTCCCGCTGTCACTACTTTTAGCATTTTTAGCATCTCGATACTAATCGCCTACCCTAGTAAGCGCGATTACAACAAATCAAAATGTACAAACGCGCCGCCACCAAAATTGCCATACTCCTTACATCAAATAGTTTTTATTTGTGCATGGTCGGCCAATTTTTTTGACAAAAGAACAACTGTAGTAGGAACTACTAAGCCAAACAAATTCAGGATTTAAATGTCTTTCTCGTCATTTGAACAGTTTTCTTATCGCCTTGAATTTTTTTTAGCGAGAAAAGACTAAGTGCAGAACCGGACGATCAATGTACGAAATGAAACTGGTCCACACTAATCACTCTTAAGTTGAGCTTTGCATTAGCGGTGACAAAACAACTATTATAGCATACGAAGAAATGGTAACATAACGTAATAGACGGTCCACTTAAAAATCAAAAATCCGATAAAATGTGTTCCACCAAAACTAAAACTACTAAAACTACTATTGATTTGACAAGCAAAATTACTGGTTGTGTGCAATTCGTTAGCACCCACAAATTCTCAAATTACTGGTTAGTTACTATGCATTACTACCAGCATCAAGAAAATTGCTCGGTGCATCCATTTCCGTAACATCCACCATATAGTTTTTCAAGTTTGTAAAAATTTTCGGGAAATTTTTGATCATTTTCTTTTAGGTCTAGGTGAACGATCCATAAGTGATCCATTGGTAAGTTAGATGCGTTTTCCTCAAGTTGTCCCTTTATCAAGGCAGCTAGTAGCCTAATAATAAGCCAATTCGAATCACAATAATTTATTCACATCGCTCACTTGAAGATGGGTGTTTACAATCACGCTTGTAATCACATAATCTATGTTTACACACTCATAGCACGCGAATCCACAGCTGTATTATTAAAGCATACCATTTGATGAACACGGACAAACATGCGAAATTTCCAAACGTGCAAATACAATCATATTATACGTAACTGAACGAAGAA